>VSMD01020785.1:0-22557 GCA_008750895.1 Mirza zaza
CCATTGGACTGGGAATCAAATGATATGCAATCTATTTCTGGCCCTGCCATTAATTAAGTATGTGATTTTTGGGCAAGTCACTTAATCTCTTGGAGTCTTGGCTTCTTTCACTGTCAAATGAGAAACTGCATAAAGGTCCCTTCCAATTTCAATTTTATGATTCAACATATTTTATCATATAATTTCTGACATTTTTTCTTTTTCCCTTCTTTAAACTGGAATAGAGATGATAAAAATTGCCATGTTTTTCTTAAAACATTCTCAAAAGTAGTTTGAATACATTTAAAATATGTTTTGCTACCAAAGACTAATATGTGGAAAGTATTACAAATATACCTAATTACTACTACTAACAGTACCAGATATTGTGCTTAGAGCTTCACATAAATTTTCTCATTTAATCCTAAAATCCTTAAAATATAACCAGATGAGAGAATTTAGACTACATACTTAAGTACACTATGAGCAAAGTTACAGTAAATGGCAAAGGTAGGACTTGTATCTAGATAGATTGTTTCCAGATCCTGTGAACTTAACTACTATACTATATGGCTTCTTTAAAAAGGGTGGGTGGCTGGGTGGGGAGAGCCCACTCAGTAAAACAAGGATATAGTTATTCCTGGGGGTTAAAGTATCTAGGTGGGACTTTACTATCATAATATAAAGTGGTTTGGAATAGTGGGTGGGAAAGAAATAAAAGTAGGAAAACTACATAAAAACAATACAAAAGTAAGCAGAGGGAGAGATAAAGTCTGATATGGAGAAGAACAGGGAATAGAGCAGTAGTATCAGGAAGGAATAAGTTAGACGGCTACAGGTTGATGAGAGACAACAATAAGAGGGTTGACAATCTTACTCCTATCCATTTTGTAATGATATTCAGGCTTTTAATGAGTTAAATAAATGCTCCAATTCTCCAGGTGAGATTAGGGAACTTTTCTTAATCTCACATTGGGCCATGGTATCATAAAAGGTGGTAGATATTCCAACCTTTGCCTCCCTAAGAACTTAGATTATGATAAGAGAAAGCATAAAGTGCCAGCATGAAGAAAAGAGTAGCAACAGAAGCCAATGCCAAAGATGTGAAATTATTTCTACACACATCCACTTGAACAACAACTCAATGGCCAGAATTATTTATCACATGTTTTAACAGACTGGCTAGTAACAGCATGATCCAGGGAAATGATGCTATTAATGGCAGGAACCAGAATAATGATAAACCAGGCACAGTGTTTAATTACAAGCATTATCTCATTAATTTAATGACAGACACACAAAAAAAGTAAATTTAGATTACACACCACCTATACCCCACAAACTAGGTTATATTCTCATGTTATCATAGAAATTGTAAGAATCATAGGTTTAAGAACTAGAGAGAGGCCAGGCGCGGTGGCTCAAGCCTGTAATCCTAGCTCTCTGGGAGGCCGAGGTGGGCGGATCCTTTGAGCTCAGGAGTTCAAGACCAGCCTGAGGAAGAGCGAGACCCCATCTCTACTATAAATAGAAAGAAATTAATTGGCCAACTAATATATATAGAAAAAATTCGCCGGGCATGGTGGCACGTGCCTGTAGTCCCAGCTACTTGGGAGGCTGAGGCAGGAGGATTGCTTGAGCCCAGGAGTTTGAGGTTGCTGTGAGCTAGGCTGACGCCACAGCACTCACTCTAGCCTGGGCAATAAAGTGAGACTCTGTCTCAAAAAAAAAAAAAAAAAAAAAAAAAGAACTAGAGAGATATTAAAGGTCACTCAATTCAATCAATTCAATTCCTTCATTTTAAAGATAAGACTAAGGCCCAAAAGGTTAAATAATTTGCCCAAAGTCACATAACTGTTTTGTAAAAATGGACTAATTTTATAAACATAAAATTATCTTAAATAATTCTAAAGATATATTAAAGTAATAGTTTAGCATTTTAACACTCTGTATACATAAGGATCCCTTATTTTCTTAGTTTTTCCTCATATTATCTTTAAATTAAAATAGTCAACACTATGTAAGAAATAGATTTTTAAAAAAAAACTGTGACAGACATTGTGAGACCTTCTAAAATAACAGACTCAAGAATTTAAAATTAGTTCAATAACCCAAGAGAAAATGTTGCCAAGTTAATAATTATAATATTTTCAGATATTGTTTTTTCAATTACATTACTTGCCAATTCAAAGTAATGATAACCCATATTTTCTCTCAAGTCAATATCAATAGTAATTTACCTATATCTTGATATTCAGATGGTTCTTGTTGAACTTCTCCACAGATTTCATGTTGATCCCATTGGTCTATTATCGGCAATTCAGGTACATTTAAATATTGTGATCTTTATAAAGACCATAAAAATGTTAAAGAAAATATTAAAGTTAATCTTTCCTTGAAAACTACTTATTTATATAAACAGAAAAAAATGCTTTATCCATTCAACACTTCTATGATAAACTGTACCCAGCCTGGGTAGCAAAGGGTAAAAATAAATGTTTAATGGAAGTGACCAATACTTAGTCATCTTTACATGCCTCCAATAGATATCTGCTATCTGTGTATAGCCTTTAAAAATTTATTGCTAATGCTATTTTCAGTTAGATATCAAAAGCTGGATCTCTAGAAGCAGTGCTGGCATCCATTTTGATTGGTCAGTTCCTATTCTGTACTAGTTGATAAATATATTGAACATCATCTTTGTATATAGAATGCCCTTCTATGGAAGGGAAATTATATATACTCTTGTCTTCTAGGCAACATGATACAAGAAAAGAACACTGAGTTACCATCTAAGGCTTTCTACTTGCTAACTCAGAATATGAACTTCAGTTTTTTCACCTATAAAATAGGATAAAAATGTCTCATTTTATCAGCCTGGTTGTTGTTAAAGTCAAAAAAGATAATGCATAAAAGTGTAATTTTTAAATTATAAATCTGAGGCATTAACTAACATGGACTGAGCTCCTGAATGGAAAGGTTAGACTTTGTATACCAACATGATTTTCCTTTTAAAAGTATATTGTTAGCACTTAGTTTACATTCCCTGTAAAGACAGAACCTGAGAGAATAAACATATAAGTAATTTCCTAGGAAAGAGATGACTTAATGAATGTTAAATTATTCTATAACTGTGGAGATCTAAATAAATTGAGGGTGTCAAAGATACTGAAAACTTTATGATGTAATTGCTTCATTATAGAACTAAACCATTACTGTGATTTGAGGGTAGCAAGTGGCCATCTTTTCCTGAATAAATGATTATCTAAAGGAAAAAAGTTTATAATGAATATTTTACTTTAGATATTAACATTATATTTATACCTTGATGTTCTTGGAAGGGAAGCTTTTGGAGTGAAACCAAACTCTTTAAGGTCCACACTTTGAGATTTATTCATCTGTATCTATTAATGAAAAAAAATAAGATCAACTATCAATTTAACATCAAGATCTTTTAACAAATGAGCCAAACAGCAAAATTCCTGCTGATACATAAAGTCTAAAAATCAATGAATTAGGAGAAACTCAGGCTGGTTCTCAAATATTTTTCTCAAGTCCTTCATCTTGAATGTTGGCATTCTTTATGGTTCTTGACTAGGCCTTCTTTCTTTTCTCACTTTACATGTTCTCAGTCAAAGACTTTATCTACTCCCAAGGCTTCAATTATCATCAAAATATAAAAGACTCTCAAATCTATTAATATATTTCTATTTCGGATCTCTCTCCTGATTTTCAAACAATTATATCCAACTATCTGTGGATATAGACATCTTGTTGGCCTCCAAATTGAATATTTCCCAAATTAAACTTATCCTGTTTCTACTCCTCCAAATTTGCTTTTCCTTCAGAGTTCCTACCCTAGTGAGGCCCAACTTTTCTCCCAGTTGCTCAAGCCAGAAAGCTGGGTATCATTTTTGATGACTTCTTCAACCTCACCTCTCATAACCAATGAAGTACCAAGGTAGTTGATTCTACCTCTGAAAAATATTTTAAACCTAGTAACTTCTCTCCATTGCTATTGCCACTACCCTACACTAGGCTATTATTCTGCTTGGATTATTACAAAAACCACCTAATGAGTCCCTATGTTCATATTTTATCATCCTCTAATCCATTCTCTACATTGCAGCCAGAGTGAACTTTATAAAATGCAATTGTAATCATGTCACTTATTAAAGCCCTTCAGGATAAAGTCTAAATCCTTAAGACAGCAAAAAGGTCTGCATGATCTAGCTCCTACTTACCTCTTCAGCCTCATCTCTCTCTATTCCTCTACTTGTAATTGAACTCTAGACATACTGTATTACTTCAGTTTCTTTAAAGATATTGTTCTTTCTCTCCCCCCCTCCCCCCATTTCTCTCTCTCTCTATCACCTCTGTACCCTTGCATAACCTCCATGTCTGGAATATTTTTCTATCCCTCCCCATCACCATTCTGGTGCCTGCCCTTCCATACATACTTGCTTATACTTCAGGTCTCAGTCACATCTACTAGTAATCCTTTCTTGGCCCATCAAATGTGGATTGAGTACATTTTCTATCTAAACTCAAGTACTTCTTTTGCAGAATCATTCATCACACTATGTTGAAAAGGCCTGTTTACTTACTTGTATCTTTCACTAGACTATAAATTCTATGAGGATTGGGAATAAAACTGTTTTATTCATCACTATATCTTAGAACCTTAGCATATTCTCAGTGCTCAATGAATATGGAAAGACAACAGGAAGAATATGGAAGCCAAAAAGGAACGAAAGGAGGAAGAAAGGAAGGTAGGAAAGGAGGGAGGAAGGGAGGGAGGAAGGGAAAACTTGTGCTAGTAAAAAATTATCTCAGAGAAGGTGGTAATCATTTCAAATCTCATGCCTTGCCCTGTTTCTCAATGTTTCCTTTGTTTTGGCCTCATGACTTAGAATCTTCATTCTTATAAAAGCCCTAGAAAAGGGCAATTCTAGATAGACTTAGGCTTAAGATAAGTCTTCTGGTGTCTAGCCTATCAATTAGCAGGAACACTCATTCCTTCATCACTTGGAAGGAAGGATCTTGGTTAGTACTCACATAGGTGCAAGAATCAAAATCAACTTCAGATTTTCCAGCCAGTCCAGCACAGATGAAGCCAAGAAAGGGCAATAGAGTCTAGTTTCAGTTGCTGAACCAAACCAAGTAACATATCCCTCTCCTTTTCTCTCTTCTCTGGTTTAAAAAAACCAAAGTCTAATGAGAGAGGAGCTGCATAGCTATGTTCTCAAAGTAGATTAACAGACTGATTATGAATAATGATCCTATTCCTAGTCAAGCCCAAAAGTAATTCTAAAGTACACTGTGGATATTTAACTAATTGATACATGCAACAAAGACTATTTATATACATTTAATTACAGAACAAAGAGACAATGTTATTAAAACTAACCTTCAGACGTTTAACTGGAGGGAGAGCTGAAACAGCATTCCTGTTTCTTAAATCAGATAAATATGAAGAAATTGTTGGCTTTTTAATTTCTGACTTCTGTGCAACTCCAATCTTACCTATAAAAAGTAATTTAGATCCTTTAGGTTAAACTTTCGATATTGTTCATATAAGGCCAAATTTCTTCAAAATTTCAAATCTAATATTTACTTTTTTTCACATTGCCCACAAAATAAAATTATTTGAGAGTTATAAGTTACATAATATAAATCTCATACATATTATAGATAATTAGGATATCACCTCTATTCATGAATTGAAAGACCTCTCAGTTTTTAACACCTAAAATAAACTTATTTTATGGAACTCACAGCAGTCATGTCCACATATATGTTTATTTTTACAATGATGATTGCAGTCTCGGTTCCCAGGTTTTTTGCAAGGAGTCATCCCTAAATTAATATAAGAAAAACAACCTATTTGTTATGACATGTATTATTGTGAATTTAATATAATGAATTTTATCTAGTCTCTTTTCTTTCAGACAGCACAAAAGGATTATAATTTTCAGACTTCCTCAAATGTTAACCCATGTAATTTTTTTTTTGAGACAGGATTTTACTGTGTTGCCTAGGTTAGAATACAGTGGCTATTCACAGGTGCGATCATCATGCACTACAGCCTCAAACTCCTGGGCTCAAGTGATCCTCCTGCCTCAGCCTTCAAAGTAGCTGGGATTACAGGCATGTTACACCATGCCCAGCTCTACCCATGTAATTTTAAAGAGATATTTTTGATAAGTTAGTCACTTCCCCACTATTAGTCCCATCCACAGCTTTTCACAAGGAACACCTAACTTCTCTTAACCTCCCTGGTATAAATAGAGCCAAATAATATAGCTGTATATCAGCAACTTCTGTCCTAAGTGAGGTATGAATGAAGGTGGGGTTTTAAAACTTTTATACTGCTTTATACTTAAGCCTGAAAAATGTGGAAAGAAGCAAATCTCATGGCCCTTTGATTGTACCATTGATATGAGTTAGTAAAGAGGATACCATATATATTTAAGAAATGTTAGAAGTAGCTTAGATATCTAAAAAATTTGTTAAATGAATTCACAGAAGAGAGATTGTTTCCAGTTTGACTCTTTGAAGCTAGAATTAAAATATCCTAATATATAATTCATTTATTATGTATATTTTTTATTTTTTTGATTGGCAAATAATAGTTGCACATATTGATGGGGTACATAACAATGTTTCAATACATATATGACATAATGACTAGATCAAGGTAATTAGCATATCTATCATCTCAAATGTTTATCACTTCTTCATGTTGGGAACATTCAATATCCTCCTTCTAGCTATTTGAAACTGTACACTATTGTTAACTATGATCATCCTATAGTGGTAAAGAACACTAGAACTTATTCCTCCTATCTAGCTGTAATTTTGTATCTTATCAAATCTCTCCCTCTCCCTCTCTTTCCCCTACCTTTCCCAGCCTCTAATAGCCTCTGTTCTACTTTTTACTTCCCTGAGATCAACTTCTTTTTAGTTTCCACAAATGAGTGAGAACATGTGGTGTTTAACTTTTAACTTCCTGTTCCTGGTTTATTTCACTTAACAAAATGGCCTCCAGTTCCATTTATGTTGCTATGAATGATAGGATTTCATCCTTTTTATGGCTGAATAGTATTCCATGGTGTATACATACCACATTTTCCTTATCCATCCATCTGTTGTTGGATACATAGGTTGACTCCATATCTTGGCTATTGTGAACAGTGCTGCAATGAACCCAGGGGGTGCAGATGTCTCTCTGATGTAATGATTTCCTTTCCTTTGGATAAATTCCCAGTAGTATGATTACTCAATCATACGCTAGTTCTATTTGTAGTTTTTTAAGGGACCTCCATATTGTTCTCCATAGTGGATGTACTAGTTTGCATGCCCAACAAGGTGTATGAGAGTTCCCTTTTCTCCACATCCTTGCCAGCATTTGTTATTTTTTGTCTTTTTGATAATAGCCATTCTAACTAGAGTGAGATGATACCTCATTGTGGTTTTGATATGCATTTCCCTGACGATCAGTGATTTTGAGTATTTTTTTCATATATTTCTTGGCCATTTGTATGACTTCTTTTGCGAAATGTCTGTTCAGATCATTTGCCCATTTTTAAATCAGATTATTTGTTTCTTGCCCCTCTTGAGATGTTTCAGTTCCATGTATATTCTGGATATTAATTTCTGGTTAGATGAGTAGTTTGCAAATATTTTCTCCCGTTCTGTAGTTGTCTTTTCACTCTGTTGATTATTTCCTTTGCTGTGCAGAAGCTTCTTAATTTTAGATAATACCATTTGTTTAATTTTGCTTTTGTTACTTGTGCTTTTGAGGCCTTATTCCAAAAATGTTTTCCCAGTCCTGAGCATTTCCACAATTTTTTCTTCTAGTTGCTTGCTTTATCATCTCAGGTCTTACATTTAGGTCCTTGATCCATTTTGAGTTGATTCTTGTATAGGGCGAGAGGTGGGCATTTAGTTTTATGCTTCTGCATATGGATATCCATATTTTCCAGTATCACTGATTGAAGAGATTATCCTTTCCCTAAAGAGAGTTCTTGGCACATTTGTAGAGATGTGGATTAATTTCTGGGTCCTCTGTTCGGTTCCATTGGTCCATGTGGCTGATTTTGTGCCAATACCATGCTATGTTGTTACTATAGCTTTGTAGTATATTTTGAGGTCTGGAAGTCTGAGATCAACTTTGTTCTTTTTGCTCAAGATTCCTTTAGCTATTCAGGTCTTTTGTGGTTCCATACAAATTTTAGGATTTTTTTTCTATTTCTGTAAGGAATGTAACTGGTATTTTGATAGGCATTGCACTGAGTCTATAAATTACTTTGCATAGTATTGTCATTTTAACAATATTAATTCTGATCCAGGAGCATGGGATGTCTTTCCATTTGTTTGCATCCTCTTCAATTTCTTTCATCAGTATTTTCTAGTTTTCCTTGTAGATGTTTTTCACCTCCTTGGTTAAATTTATTCCTAGGTTTTTCTGTTTTGCTTCGTTTTGTGTTTTTTTTTTGGTTTTTGTGGATGGGATTGCCTTCCTGATATCTTTTTCAGCTAGTTTGTTGTTCATATATAGAAACACTACTAGTTTTTTTATATTAATTTTGTATCCTACAACTTTAATGTATTCATTTATCAATTCGAAGAGGATTTTTGTTATTTAGGTTTTTAAATAATATATAAGAGATCATGTCATCTGCAAACAGGGATAATTTGACTTCCTCTTTTCTGATTTAGATGCCCTTTATTTCTTTCTCTTACTTAACCGCTGTGGCTAAGACTTACAGTACTATATGTTGAATAAGAGTGGTGAGACTAGGCATCCTTATCTTGTTCCAGTTTTTAGATGTTAGCTGTGGGTTTGTCATATATGGCCTTTATTATGTTGAGGTACTTTCTATACCTAATTTATTAAGAGTTTTTATCATGAAGGGATATTGAATTTTATCAAAAGCTTTTTCTTCATCTATTGAGATGATCATATGCTTTTTGTCCTTCATTCTATTGACAATGATATATGATGTTTATTGATTTGCATATGCTGAACCATTCTTGAATTCTTGGCTTAAATCCCACTTGATAATACCATATTATCTTTTTGATATGTTGTTGGATTCTGTTTGCTAGTGTTTTGTTGAGAATCTTAGTATCTATGTTCATCAAGGATATTGGCCAGTAGTTTTCTTTTTTTTGTTGCATTCTTGTCTGGTTTTGGTAGCAGGGTAATGCTGGCCTCATAGAATGAGTTTGGAAGTATTCCTTCCTCTTCAGGTTTTTTGAAGAGTTTGGGTAGGACTGGTATCAGCTCTTTAAATGTTTGGTAGAATTCAGTAGTGAATCCCTCAGGTCCTGGGCTTTTCTTCGATGGGAGACTTTTAATCAGGGCTTTCATCTCATTACTTGTTATTGGTTTGTTGAAATATTCTACTTCTTCATGGTTACATCTTGGCAGGCTGTATGTGGTCAGGAAGTTATCCATTTCTCCTAGGTTTTCCAATTTGTTGGCATATAGTTGTTCACAATAGTGTCTAGTAATTCCTTGTATTCTTGAGGTCTTAGTTATCATGTCTCCTTTTTCATCAATTTTTTGGAATAGTTTGAAAAGAACTAGTATTAATTCTTCTTTAAAAGTTCAGCAGAATTCAGCAGTAAAGCCATCAGTTCTAGGCTTTTCTTTGTTGGAAGACTTTTTATTACTGATTCAGTTTCATGATTTATTATTGACCTGTTCAGGTTTTCTATTTCTTCTTGGTTTAATCTTGGTAGGATGTGTCCAGGAATTTATCCATTTTCTCTAGGCTTTTGAATTTATTGGCATATGTTGTTCATAGTAGTATTTAATAATCTTTTGTATTTCTGTGGTATCCACTGTGATGTCTTCTTTTTCATCTCTGATTTTATTTATTTGAGTCTTCTCTCTTTTTTTCTTAGTCTAGCTAATGGCTTGTTGATTTTCTTTTTATCTTTTAAAAAAACCAACTTTTTGTTTCATTGATTTTTTGTATTCTTTTTGTCTGAATTTCATTTTTTTGCTCTAATCTTTATTATTGATCCTCTTCTGCTAATTTTGGGTTTGGTTTGTTCTTGTTTTTCTAGTTCCTTAAGGCACATCATTTGATTGTTTATTTGAAATCTTTTTCTCGCTTTTTTTTTTTTTGGTGCAGGCATTTATTGCTATACACTTGCCTCTTCCTACTGCTTTTGCTGTGTCTCAAAGGTTTTAGAATGTTGTGCTTTTAAGTTTGTTTCAAGGAATTTTTAAAGTTCATTCTTAATTTCTTCATTCATTAGTCATTTAGAAGCCTGCTGTTTAATTTTCATGCATTTGTTAGTTTCAAATATTTCTCTGTCACTGATGTCTAATTTTATTCCAATGTGGTCAGATAAGAAACTTGATATGATTTTGATTCGTTTTTAATTTTTTGAGACTTGTTTTGTTTCCTACCATATGGTCAATCCTGGAGAATGTTCCATGTGCTAAGGAAAAGAATGTGTATTCTGTAGCAGTTAGGTGAAATGTTCTGTAAATGTCTGTTAGACCCATTTGATCTATAGTAAAGATTAAGTCCAATGTTTACTTGTTGATTATCTCTCTAGATGATCTATCCAGTGGGGTGTTGAAGTCTCTACCTATTATCATATTGGTATCTATCTCTCCCTGTAGATCTAATAATATTTGCTCTATATATCTGGCTGCTCTGGTGTTGGGTGCATATATTTTTACAATTGGTATATTCTGTTGCTGAATTGATCCCTTTATTATTATATAATGTCCTTCTTCATCTCTTTTTATAGATTTTAACTTGAAGTCTGTTCTAAGTATAGCTACTCCTGCTGCTTTGGCTTTCCATTTGCACGGAGTATCTTTTACCATCCTTTCACTATCAGACTATATGTATCTTTAAAAGTGAGGTGAATTTTTAGAGGTAGCATATAGTTGGGTATTTTTTTTTAATCCATTCAGCCAGTTTATATCTTTTAAATGGTGAATTTAATCCATTTACATTCAAGGTTATTGTTGATAGGTGAGGACTTTTATTCATTGTTTCTGGTTGTTTTGGATATCTTTTGTTCCTTATTTACTCTTTTATTTTTTATTTTTGCATTCTAGTGGTTTTCTGTAGTGGTAAGGTTTGAATCCTTTCTCTCTCTCCTTTGTGTATCAGCTGTACCAATGAGGATTTTTCTGTTTTATTTTTAGAAACAGGGTCTCACTGCCGCCCAGGCTGGAGTGCAATGGTGGTGCCAACATAGCTCACTGAGCCTCAAAGAGTATAATGGTGTGACCATAGCATAGCTCGTTGTAGCCTCAAACTCCTTGTACCAGTGAGTTTTATAGTTCTGCATGTTTTCATGATGGTGGCTATCATCTTTTCACTCCTTTAAGTATTTCTTATAGGTCTAGTCTAGTAGTTATGAATTCCCTCAGTTTTTCCTTGTTTGTGAAAGATTTTATTTCTCCTTCATTTATGAAAGACAGTTTTGCTGTGTAAATATTCTTGACTGATAGTTTTTTCCATTCAGCACTTTGCATATATCATCCCATACTCTCCTGACTTGTAAGGCTTCTGCTGAGAAATCTGCTCTTAATCTAATGAGTATTCCCTTATATGTGACTTGGCACTTTTCTCTTGCTGTTTTTAAAATTCTTTGTCTTTGACTTTTGACAATTTGACTATTGTGTGCCACAGAGAGGACTTGTTTGGTTTGAATATATTTGGGGTTTTTTGAGCTTTCTGGACATGGATGTCCATCTCTTTCCCAAGACTTGGGAAGTTCTCTGCTATTATTTCCTTAAATATGTTTTCCTTACTTTTCCCATTCTCTTCTCCTTCTTGAACACCAATAATATGAATATTTGTTTGCTTAATGGTGTCCTATAAATCCAGTATGCTTTCTTTTTTTTTTTTTTTTTTTTTTTTTGAGACAGAGTTTCACTTTGTTGCCCAGGCTAGAGTGCCATGGCATCACCCTAGCTCATAGCAACCTCAAACTCCTGGACTCAAGCAATCCTTCTGCCTCAGCCTCCTGAGTAGCTGGGACTACAGGCATGCACTATGATGCCTGGCTAATTTTTTCTGTATATTTTTAGTTGTCCAGCTAATTTCTTTCTATTTTTTTAGTAGAGACAGGGTCTCACTCTTGCTCAGGCTGGTCTCAAGCTCCTGAGCTCAAACAATCCACCTGCCTTGGCCTCCCAGAGTGCTAGGATTATAGGCGTGACCCACCACGCCTGGCGCAGTATGCTTTCTTCAATCATTTTTATTCTTTTTTCTTTCTTCTTCTTCTGCTTCTTTTTAGTCTGACTATGTTATTTCAAAAGGCCTGTCGAGTTCAGAAATTTCAAAAATTCTTTCTTCTGCTTGGTCTAGTCTGTTGTTGTAGCTCTTAATAGCATTTTTTATTTCATTCATTGAATTCTTCAGCTATAGAATTTTTGTTTGGTTCTTTTTTCAAATTAAGACATAAAATAATCACATTTATTTATTTTTTATTGTACATTAATTTTTATTAAAGCAATATAGTTTTTACCTTTTATTTTAATTATTATGGGCACTTAATAGTTGTATATATTTGTGGAATACATGGAATGTTTTGATACAGGCATACAATGTGCAATAATCAAATCAGGGTATTGGGGTATCCATTGTCTCAAGCATTTATCATTTCTTTGTGTTAAGAACATTCTAATTCCACTCTTTTCATCATTTAAAAATATACAATAACTTATTGTTACCTATAGTCACCCTGTTATAGTTGAGTCTTGTTTTTTTTTTTTTTTTTTTTTTTTGAGACAGAGTCTCACTTTATTGCCCGGCTAGAGTGAGTGCCGTGGCGTCAGCCTAGCTCACAGCAACCTCAAACTCCTGGGCTCAAGCAATCCTCCTGCCTCAGCCTCCCGAGTAGCTGGGACTACAGGCATGTGCCACCATGCCCGGCTAATTTTTTGTATATATATTAGTTGGCCAATTAATTTCTTTCTATTTATAGTAGAGATGGGGTCTCGTTCTTGCTCAGGCTGGTCTTGAACTCCTGAACTCAAAGGATCCGCCCACCTCGGCCTCCCAGAGAGCTAGGATTACAGGCTTGAGCCACCGCGCCCGGCCTAGTCTTGTTTTTTTAATCCATTCAGCCACTCTATGTATTTTGATTGGAGCATTTAGTCTATTTACATTAAATGTTATTATTGATAGGTAAGGACTTTCTACTACTATGTTGTTATTTTATTTCTAATTTTTTTTTTGGTCCTTCCTTCCTTCCTTGTCTTCCTTTGTGTAAATGTGATTTTCTCTGGTAGTATGTTTTAATTTCTTCCTTTTTTATTTTCTGTGTATATGTTGTAGAATTTTTTGATTTGAGGTTACCATGAGGCTTGCATAAAAATCTTATTTCAGAGTGATGACAATTCTAATTAGGAAAAGCAAGCAAACAAACAAGAGAAAGCTATAAAAACTCTATACTTTCACTCTACCCCCACTCCACTGTTTTACTTTTTGTTGTTTTTATTTATACCTTTTTATACTATACATCTCTTAAAAAGTTGTTGCAGTTGTTACTTTTGATAGGTTTGTTTTTTAGTCTTCCTACTCAAGATATGAGTGCTTTACACACTGTAATCACAGTAATACAATATTCTGTATTTATCTGTGTACCTACTGTGAGCTATACATCTTTGGATGATTTCTTATTGTTCATTAACATACTTTTATTTCAGATTGAAGAACTCCCTTTTGCATTTCTTATAGGGCAGGACTGTTGTTGACAAAATCCCTCAGCTTTTGATTGTCTGGGAAAGTCTTTATTTCTCCTTAATACTTGAAGGATTTTTTTATTTTTTATTTTTTTGCAGGATATACTATTCTAGGATTAAAAGTTTGTTTCCTTCAGAACTTTGAATATGTTATGCCACTCTCTTCTGGCCTATAAGGTTTCCACTGAGAAGTTTGTTGCTAGAATGTATTAGAGCTCCTTTATATGTTGCTTCTTTTCTCTTGCAGTTCATAGGATCCTTTCTTCATGTGTGTGACCTTTGAGAGTTTGATTATTAAATGCCTTGAGGTAGTATTATTTGAGTTAAGTCTGTCTGGTGTTCTATGACCTTCCTGTACCTGAATATTGATATCTTTCTCTAAGTTTGGAAAGTTCTCTGTTATTATTTCTTTGAATAAACTTTCTACCCCAATCTCTTTTCTACCTCTTCTTTATGATCAATACCTCTTATGCTCTTTTAAGGCTATTTTCTAGATCCTGTGGGCACGCTTCTTTCTTATTTATTCTTTTTTTCTTTTTTCTCTTCTGCCTGTTTAATTTCATGTAAACTGTCTTTAAGCTTACTAATTCTTTCTTCTGCTTAATAAATTCTGCAGTTGACAGACTCTGATGCAATTTTCTATTTGTCAACTGAATTTTTCAGCTACAGAATTCCTGCTTGATTTTTTTAAATTATTATTTCAATCTCCTTTGTTAAATTTCTCTGATAGGATTCTGAATTCCTTCTCTGGGTTGTCTTAAAGTTCATTGAGCTTCCTCAAAACAGCTGGGTTTTCTTTTCCTTTTTTTATTTCAGGAAATTATGAGAGTACAAACATTTTGGGTACATTTTATATCTTTGCCTCTCCATAGCAAGGGTTAGAGGTATCCCCTTCCCCTCTACAATGTTCACTGAGTCCCTCAGTTGTTAGTATACCCCCCAACTCCCTATTCCCTGGAGAACACTACCACCATATGAGCACCATAGTGTTACTCAGTCAGTACCAATTTGATGACGAGTATATGAGGAGCCCATTCTTCCGATCTTGTGTCACCTCACTTTGGATAATGGGCTCAAGCGCAATCCAGGAAAATATAAGCGGTGCTAGATTGCTATCATTTCTTATAATTCAGTAATATTCCATTGTATACATATACCAAATTTTAATAATCCACTCATGAATTGATGGGCACTTGGGTTGTTTCCACATCCTTGCAATAGTGAATTGTGTTGCCATAAACATTTGGGTGCAGATTTCTTTATCATATAATGTCTTTTGCTCTTTTGGGATGCCTAATAATGCTATTGCTGGATCGAATGGTATTTCTATTTTTAGCTCTTTGGGGTATCTCCAAATTCTTTTCCACAGAGGTTGCACTACTTTGCAGTTCCACCAACAGTGTCAGAGTATTCCTGTCTCTCCACATCCTCACCAGCATTTGTTGTTTTGGGATTTTTTCTTAAAGGCCAATCTCAATAGAGTTAGGTGATATTTCATTGTGGTTTTGATTTGCATTTCTCTAATGATTAGAGATGTTGAGCATTTTTTTTTATATATTTGCTGGAAAACAGCTATTTTGCATTATCTTTTTGAAAGGTCACATATCTCCGTCACTCCAGGATTGGGCACTGATGCCTTATTTGGTTTGTTTGGTGAGGTCATGATTTTCTGGATGTTCTTGATGGTTGTGGATGTTCATCAATGCCTGGGAATTGAAGAATTAAGTATTTATTCTAATCTTTACAGGCTGGGCTTGTTTGCACCCATCCTTCTTGAGAAAGCTTTGCAGATATTCAAAAGGAATCAAATGTTGATTCTAAGTCTTTGGTCACTGTAGTCATATCAGCACTAGGGGGCGCCCTAACCCCAATAACATTGCAATCCTGCTGACTCCTGGTGGTACTACCATTTGGGGCTGGTTTTTGGTTTTAATGAAGGTGCTTTCTTGCATGGATAGTTGTTCAATTTGGTCTTCCTGCAGTGGGATGATCATTGGAGGGTTCTATTTGGTCATGTTGCTCCCCCACATATGCCTTGCAAACTAGCAATTCTACTTCCACAAAATTCTATCCTCTCACATCTGTTGTTCAATGATTTGATGTGCAATTTCTTCTCTGCTTGTCATGATCTAAATGCCAAAATGTCTGGCACCTCTCCACCACACTAAGTCCCACATCAGGCACGAACCAGACAGTCCCACTGCACCAGCTGCTAGGTTGGGTGGGGGTGGCACTCTAGGAGAAGTTGGAGAAAGCTGAAGGGAGGGGGAATCAAGGATAAGGAGCGAGGATGCATGAGGGAAGATGTTTGTGTATTTGCCAGGGTCAGAATTCATGACCCCTCCCGTTTGGTTTTTTTTTAATAGTATCTATCTCTTTGTTGAATTTCTCATTCAAATCATGAACTTTTTTCCTGATTTTGTTGAATTATCTATCTGCATACTCTTTTATCTCACTGAATTTCCTTAAGATCATTATTTTGAATTCTTTTTCTGGTATTTCATATATTTCCTTATGATTGGGATCTGTTACTGGAATTTCTGTTTTCCTTCCTTTGTTGGTGACATTTCCTTGTTTTTTTATGGTTGATATGTCCCTATATTGATTTATATATATATGGTAGAAAAGTCACCTCATTCAATTTTATGGAGTAAGTTTTGTAGGGTAAGACTTATTCATATGAATGGGTCTTGTTGTATTGGTCCAGTGGAGTATGTTGGTCTTGGGTCTAGGTGGACAAAACAGTGTAGAAATTTCATGTAGCTTCTTCAGCTGTGATCCACACTAACAACATGTATGAGCTTCTGAGTGGCCTAGGCTTAGAGAATTTGTGGTGACAGCAGTACAACTTTGCCAGGGGTGGGCCCACCAGGCTGTTTCTCAGGTTGGGAGTACAGGTGTTTACACAGTGGGTCAGCAATTTGGGGTTTGGCTTGCTGGGGTTGGGGCCAGAAGGCTGTTACTCTGGCTAGAAGCATGGACGCATGGCTGCTTAGCTGGTGTGGCAGTGTACTCACCAGTGGCAACCCCCAGGGTTGTTTCTCAGACTTGGTATGCAGGCACATGGCTACTCAACTGGCCTGGGGGCTTGTCAGTTGGGGGCAACCCACAGGACTGTTTCTTGGATCTGGGACACAGCTGCATGGCTGCTTGATTGACCTGGGGAGGCATTTGCTGGGGGTAGCCCACAGGCTGTTTCTCCAGCTCAGAACACGAGACCATAGCTGCTGAGCTGACCTGGGAGTATGTCTGCCAGAGGCGGCCCATAGGACTGTTTCTCAGGACTAGGATGCAGGCATATAACTGCTCAGCTGGCCAGTGGTTGTGTCTACCATGGGTGGCCCACTAGGCTATTTCTCAGGTCCAGGATGTTGGTGCACAGCTGCTCAGTCATTTGGGGACATTTCTGCTAGGGGCAGCCCATGGAGCTGCTTTTCAGGCTCTGATTATGGGCATGGGGTCATTAGGCAAGTCAGGGGCTTGTCTGAAGGAGATGGGGCACCTCAGGGCTATTTCTTAGGCCATGGGTACAAGCACATAGATGCTCTGCCAGCCCGGGAGTATGTCAGGTGCTTGGTGGCTTGAGGGCCTCTTTCACTCAAGAGAGTGCGTGTAGCAGTTTTCCTGGCTCAAGGGTAGGTTTGCTCTGGGCAAGACTTCCAGATTGTTCCTCTGGTTGGAAGTAAGGGCAGAAGGAGTTGGTTTCCCTGCTGTGCAGGTCCAGTGTCACAACCATTCCTGGGTCCAGGCTCTGTGCTGCTGGGGCTCTGACACTCAGCCACAGGTATGAGCTTGGTGGAAAGATGGAGTCCTTATGCTATAGAGGTGCAGTGGCTACCAATCCCCAAAGGAGAGCACACTTCAGAGGTTGCTCTGGTTTCAAGATGGCATTGTGCTGCAGCAACTTGGCTCACAGAGGATGAGTAGCAAGTGGAGAGTGCACACCTTGTGTTCCTAATCTAGGGAAATGCAGCTACATGAATTCCTGGCAGCTCTCTAAACTGGGAGACTGTGGGTTTCAGGTTTTCCCTGTTGTAAGGACCCTAGGTGTTTACAGTGGCAATGGAGGCTGGTGCATATCTTCTGTTTACCTCCCCCTACCCCTTCCCCTGCAACAGGAAGTCCCTCCTGACTCCTGGTAAATCTGATCTGAGTGGGGGAGATGGGGTTGCAGAAGCCACTGAGTGGGTTGCAGAAGCCAGTGCCTGCATGCTGCTCTCCTGAACTTATGATCACCACAGGTGTGACTACACTTCCCTGCTGCATTCCAGCACTCTCCTTTCCACACTCCAGTCAAATTTTAGGTGTTTATTCATTGCCTTGGTCCTTTTGTTTGCTCCTTTTGTTTTTTCACTTCTCTATGGCCCTGGGAAGTGTCTGATCTTCATATTTAAGTTCTGGAATATTTCTGGTGATAATCTCAGGTTGTGTATTTGTTGGGGTTTTCTGGGGGTGGGGAGCAATGAAGCTAGCTTGCTTCTATGTCACCATTTTGGAACTGGAATCTTCCACTTATTATATTTTTTAAATAGGTTTTTTTCTTGATCTAAGCTCTCACTAGTAACATGGGAGAGATGTTTGAACTTGTTTTTGAAGCACAGACAGAATCTGGATGAGAATAAGACCAGGGAAGACATAACAGGTAGAGGGCATGATACCCAAAGGCAGCAAATTACAGATTGCGGGAGCTGAAATCAGCTTATTTTTGCTGAAGCATAGATTTTAAGTGAACTAGAAATGTTGGAGACAGTGAAGAACTCTGAAAATCTTTGCGTTTCTTGGTCTTTTACTCTTCATTTTCAGTGACATTGTTCAATTAACCTTTTCCAAGGGATGGCATATTTAGACCATGATAATATCTATGTAGCAGTCTGGAGTAAATGGATGAGGCTGCTCACCATATGAGGCAACTAGCTGGTCCTTTTGAGGGTGAAGCAGATCAATGTATTGGGTACCAATAAAGTAATAATAATCATAATAAAAATCCCTCTCAGCTGGAAGTTAACAGCTAAATCACAGTGTTTCCAACTAAACAAACAATTTTATAAACAAGACCCAGATAAAGCCACTCTGTGACCATAGTAAAAGAAGACAGAGATAAGACTACCAAGTAATTATTTCTGAAACTAGTGAAAAGAACATGCAAGAACCACAAAAATAATGAAATATCCCCCTCTCCTGGCTAATACAGATGACTACTGTTTTTTAAATCCTCCTACCACCAAGATAAAATGTACCAAAATAACCAATTATCTCACGGTATGAGATCTCCCAATCTAGAATTGACCTCAGCTTTCCCTAAAACTTCCTAAGAGTCACCCAGCATAAGCTGAAATCCTATGATAAGCTCCTCTCAATTCCCTGAGATGACTCATAGTTCTGCTGGTATTATACTTTCGTTTGCTGCAGCACATTTAATAAACCTAATTTTCCTCAAATACAAGTGTGTTCCTAGTGGTCTTTGGTTAAAAGGCTTTGACATTATACTTTGTAAAATGTACCATGACTAAGTACCAAAGTCATGATGCCAAATGCGCCAAAGTCATGATCTTATTACCTCTCACTTAGACCCTAACTGGTTTCTTGGAATCCAGTTGTCTGTGATACAATTTATTCTATACACTGTTACTTAATCCTATTAAAGTTTAATGCTGATCAGATCATTTGCTCACTTAGAAACTTCAGTTACTTCCTACTGCCAGTAAAATTAATTCCATATTCAAGGTCCTCTACAATCTAATTCTAGCCTCCTTTTCTGGTGCCCCTATTAACCCTACACCCATCAAACCACATTCAATTGCCATTCTTCAAATAGTTTCATGTCTTTCAATGACTGGATCTCTGATATTACCTCACTTCTTAGAAGACTCTCAACTGTCTATCAAAGAAGACTATCGACTTTCAAAGCCAACTCAAATGGCACCTCTGCCCTGGAGATCTATCATGATCACCTCATCTGAAGTAATTTCTCTCTCCTTTGGGCCCCTATGGCATTTTCTTTGTGTCTTTTGCTTATCGTATGCTATCTCATATTTAATGTATTTACAGGAAAATACAGTGGAGAAGTATAGGGCACACTAGAGTAAAAAAACATGAGTTCTAATATGGGCTCTTGTTTATCTGGAAAAAAAGATACCTGTTCTGTTTATCTCAAAGAGATAAAAAGATAAAATGAAATTAAGCATGTAAAAACATTTTAAAAGTGTTAAGTGTAAACTAATATATTAATATATTATCTCTACTATATTAATTCAAGATTATATAGATAATTATAAAATTAAAATTGTTCTGAGTGCTTTGATGGAGAGGTATACTATGATATGCAATAACAGGAGGAAATGTACTGATCAGGAATGTTGGGCTGAGGACTGAAGAAAGAGTGAGAGTCAACCTGGCAAAGAAATAGGAGGAAGGATAACATAGGGGATAGCATATGCTAAAGGCAGAGGGGATAGCATATGCTAAAGCTCTTTAACAAGAGAAAGCATGGCACACTGGAGAAACTCAAAGGTGGTCAGTGCAGCTGATGCTCTGTAAGTAAGAGACAGTGCATAAGATGAGACTTGTAGTGGTAGAAAAGGCAGCCTCTGTTTGTAGGGGAACAGCTCCATTATGGCAACATGGCAATTCATGTCTCCACAGAGGCCATATAGGTAAGGCTCAACTGTTGGTAAAAATGCCCTGTGATCTTCCTTGAACATGGAAAGATAGGCAGTCTTGTGAGATACTTCAGAGGCCATGTCTCATTTGCCTCCTTACTTTGCAGGAGGCTTCCTATCTTTCATGAGGCTGCCATGAGACAGTTTCTCATCTGCTTTCCTGATTCCAGTAAGGGACTTTCTACTTTGCCCCTTTCTCAAGTACAGCTGCAGGCAATAAAACTGCTTTGCTGTAGCCTAGAGTTCACTGCTCAAAAACAACCAACCCACCACTCATGCCACCTGTCATCTGCCCCCTCTAGTTTGGTGTCATCATGTGGGATTAGGGATGCAAGCAGTTGATACCATGCTGATCTTGCTCTGCTGTCTGTGTAAGTAACAAACTGTCTAAATCCATTTGGGTTTCTTGTGTCCTTACCAGCCAAATCTACGGAAGTAAGGCAAGACCACATAGCAGCTGCCACCACATCGCTGCTTAGGGATTTGGCTGACCATGAGATGATGTGGAACCTTGTAGGGGATGCTAATGATTTAGATTCTAAGAGCCATGAGAAGCCACTGAAGTGTTTTCACCAAAGAGGAGACATAATCAGATTTACATTTTGAAAAACATCACTCTATGGATTGTAATAAGGAGAATGGATTTGAGATAGAACAGAATGGATGCAAGAAAACTAGTTAAGAGGCTACTATAGCAGTTTAGGCAAGAAAATGATGGTAATTCAGATTAGAGTGATGGTGGTAATACAGTTAGAAAGAATGAACTGATTTAGGAGATATATAGAAGGTAGAATTATTTTTAATGCAGAATCAAGTGGAGTGCTTTTCCTTCTTGAGCAGCATTTTGTTTTACCTGAAGTTTGCCTTCCTTTTCATCCAGCAATATCTACCTTAAGTTCCTTTAAGCTGATTCACTATTTCAAGGATAAAGGCAAATATATGGAAACACCTCACTCATTTAAACCTTCCTTAAACTCTCTATACTTCCCCTAATGCCATCTAGGCCTGTCCTAATAGCTTTCATTGTGGAACTTCCTTTCATTAAGTTCCTGGGCTGAATCCACAATACCTGGATTTCTTGACTTTTTCTTTCTTGGCTAACTCCCTTGGTTTAGTGGTGCTCATCCTCCAGCAACTGCCTAAGAAGGGATGTTTGAGAGTAAAACTTTCTGAATCTTTGAATGTATTGAGATCATTATTTTACCTTCACACTTACTTAATAGTTTGGCTGGGCATAAAACAAATCATTTATCCCCTGAAATTTTAAGTCCATTGACTCTTAGCATCTACTGTTGCGGATAAAAAGTCCATTGCAACTTTGATTTTTTGTTCCTTATAAGCATTTATAATTTTATCTCTATCCACAATGTTCTGTAATGTCGCAATTTTGCCTTGTGTGTAGATCTTCTTTCACTCACCCTAACTAGCATTAAGTAAGCCTTTTTCATGTACAGATTTATGTCTCATTTCAGGTCTAGAAAATTTTATCAAATTATTTCTTCTGATTTGTTTGTTCTTTCTGGGTTTTTTTCTTTTTGTTTTTCTTTATTTTCTTCTTTTCATTTCCTGTCCTAAAATAATGCAAGCATGTTCTTTCTTTCTGGAACACTTATTAATCAGATATTAGGCTCCTAAATTGCTCCCTTTGTCTCTTATATTCTCTGTCTTCTTATCTTTTTGCTTTCATGTAGATGGTACTGATTTTATCTTCTAGCCCTACATTAATTTTTTTCCCAAGTATAGTTTTTACTTTCCTGTGCTTGCTCTTGTTCTTTTTTTTTTTTGAGACAGAGTCTCACTTTATTACCCAGGCTAGAGTGAGTGCCGTGGCGTCAGCCTAGCTCACAGCAACCTCAAACTCCTGGGCTCAAGCAATCCTGCAGCCTCAGCCTCCCAAGTAGCTGGGACTACAGGCATGCGCCACCATGCCTGGCTAATTTTTTCTATATATATTAGTTGGCCAATTAATTTCTTTCTATTTATAGTAGAGATGGGGTCTCACTCTTGCTCAGGCTGGTCTCGAACTCCTGAGCTCAAACGATCCGCCCACCTCGGCCTCCCAGAGAGCTAGGATTACAGGCGTGAGCCACCGCGCCCGGCCTCTTGTTCTTTTTTTTAATGGCATCCTATTTTGTTTTACAGTTGTAATTTAATCTTTAATTTCTCTGAGGTTACTAATTA
>VSMD01020787.1:0-12833 GCA_008750895.1 Mirza zaza
ATTGCCCATGCCCCCCTCCCCCCTCGAGTCAGAGCTTCAAGCGTGTCCATCCCCCAAACGTTGCACATCTCACTCATTGTGGTTGTATATACCCCTCCCCTCCTCCCCCCTCCCACCCCCCCACACCCGATAAATGTTGCTCCTATATGTCCATTAGGTGTTGATCCGTTAATACCAATTTGCTGGTGAGTACATACACATTTTTCTTGATAAGAAGTAAATTGACTTACCTAAACTTGGTGGTGAGATGGGGGGGAAGTTAATAGAAATTTTCATCAGTGCTTCATGGAGAAGCTCCGTAAATGAGGGAATTTAGTGTGAGGAAGAAAATATATGTGGCATTTGGAGTGTTAGTGGAACAACGTGTTAAGAATAAACCCTTGTAGGAAATGATTCTCATCAGAGAATTAGCTGTGCCTTTTTGGAAGGTATCTCTTTTGTTTTGCATTTTCCATAGTCCCGTGGAGATTTGTCTTATAGATAGAGAACTGCATTTTGCAAACATTTCACTTACACAAGTTCTTCCAACATAGTTTATGCACAGAAGTGTTAATATGGAAGGTGTTAATAAGTGTGTCATAACCTAATCTTTTAAACATCTATCTTGAAATTTGCTTGAAATTGGTTCTGCATAAGTGTTTTTGAGTCTTCTATGGAGCTGGGTCTTGGTGAGTTAACCTAGCTTTTGGTTAGGCTACAGGCTACAGTTAGCAAAGCTGCGTGTAGCTGTGTAGGTCACCTGGTCTTGTCCTCTTACCAGCCATAGTACATGTAAGAAACTGAATGGATCAGTCTCCAACCCCATGTTGATTTGTATGGTTCCCCTCGGTTACAAACCAGGAAGTGTGTTTTGTAGACTGGTGAAGAAATGTAGATAGCAGGTGACTGAACTTATTACCTCCTTTAGTTTTTCCCCAAGCATGATAGGTTCTGCTCGTGTTAGCTACATTTTTTACTGTATGTTTTAATTAGATTTTCTTTTGGTGGTTAGCACTAATGATGCATTGTATTTTTCTTTCTTTCTTTTTCTTTTTTTTTTTTTTTTTACGAAGACTCTCACTTTGTTGCCCAAGCTGAAGTGCAGTAGCATCATCATAGCTAATGCAGCCACAAAATCCTGGGCTCGAGAGTATCTGGGACTACAGGCACACATTACCAAACCCAGCTAACTTTTTTTTTCTTTTCTGTAGCAATGGGGTCTTGCCATGTTGCTCAGGCTGGTCTCAAATTCCCATCCTCAAGTGATCCTCCTTCTTTGGCCTCCCAAAGTGCTGGGATCACAGGCTTGAGCCACCATGCCCTGCCTGTTTTTCTGTTTGTGAATGATTTCTCTGATACACTTGTTTGTCATTGTCTTAGGGAGTGGAAAGGGAGGGAGGGTCGGACATTTGGGAAGGGAATGCTGATATGACCAGGAAACTTACGCGGCTACCATGCCTCTAGGCTGCTCTATTTCATGTAAGCATGATTTGCATAGAAAGGCAAATCTGCTAACAAATAATGGAATCCTATTTGATACGGTATAGAAAAACAATTATATTATCTATTGTTTCTAATTCTTACCTTTAGCTGCATAAGGATTGATTGGAAACTTTCTGAATCTTTTTGACTTACTAAGATTGAACTAGCCTCACTTTTGCCTCCCTGCATATCTGAGCCTTTAACGCTTCTAACATGCATCCATAGTCCTCATCGCTTATGAGATCATTTCTTGGATATGGGAGATCCTTTTTTTACATTAGTTTCCAGGGATGAATGTTGAGATGGCTTCTCATCACAGATTTATGAATTGTCTGTATCATCCTTAATCTTTGCTATTTTTTGGCTTAGAATTTGTCCTCTGGGTTAAAGGTGATTGCTTGTTCTTTTTATATGTAAAATGTCCTTAGGTTTGTGTCCTGAGATGGCTGTATGGTTTAGAATATACTTTAAATTTCTAAAAAATTCATGGCAAAAGATAAGTAAAAACCTCTATTAAAACCTGTAGCAGGCTGGTGTGGTGGCTCACGCCTGTAATCCTAGCACTTTGGGAGGCCGAGTTCAGGGGATGGGGGAATACTTGAAGACTAAGAATTCAAGACCAGCCTGAGCAAGAGACCACTCTGTCTCTACAAAAATAGTAAAAAAGCTGGGTGTGGTGGCATGTGCCTGTAGCCCCAGCTACTCAGGAGGCTGAGGCAGAAGGATCGCTTGAGCCCAGGAGTTTGAGGATGCTGTGAGTTATGATTGCTCCATTGCTCTCTACCCTGGCTGACAGAGCAAGACCCTGTCTCAAAAAAGAAAAAAATACCCTGTAGCTTAGTGAAGACAAAGTAACTTTTTTTCTTTGTTTCAGCCAAGGAGATTCAAGCTTTGCTTATTCCCTGTGGTAAAGCAAAGGTGTAAGGGAAACATAAGGTGTTATTAAAACTGAAATTGTAAAATACCTTCTTAGAGAAGATAGAAGTTTTGTTTTTAATTTTTAATAAATTACTGTGAAATTGGATATCAATAAATTAGATGTTCTTAGTACAGAGAATATTGCTCCTGATAGTAACTGGAGTTCGTCATTGGCTAAAATAGCAATGTCAGTAATACAGCAAACAATTTCAGAGTACAGTATTTTCATACTTTAAAAAGTTGACGCTGAAATACTACCAGATAAGCTGTTGTTATAACACTGTGTGTTCCAGTGAATACTGACTTTAGGAAGAATTGTACAGCAGTGCCTTTCCTTCCCCATCATTGCTAATGCTAATTACTACCCAAGAAGACATCCATTTTCTCTGTTTTTTGAAGTTTGGTATTGTAGATTGCAAAGAGGACAGGCAGTTTCCGAAAGGCAGTGCCCAGGAAACTTTGGGCTCCATGTGGCCTCTGCCCTCTGCTCTGAGGCCACGTGTGACCTGAGGCAAGTCACCTCAACTTTTTCTGGCTTTTGTTTTCTGATCTCTGAAATGAAAGGCTCAAACTTACTAGCACTCAGCGGTGCTTCCCAGCTCTAATCCTCTAATTTGTGCATTGTGGTCTGAACAAAAGCTTTGCTTTAAGTAAGTACCTAATCTGATAGGCTTAGCAATTAAGTTATTTGCAAATATTTTTACAGATCATGGAAAATAGCATACCTTATTGCTTTTTCCCCCCTCATACTTCTGACAGAACAATGTGACAACAGTGAAAGTTTCTTACTATTTACTAGCTTTCAGATAAGAGCACAATCGCAGGTCAGAGTTTTACTGCTGCAAAGACAGAGTGCTTAAACCAGACAGCCTTTCTTAACAAATTCTGAGAGAATTAAGCTCTGCTACTCTAAAACTTCCATTGTAGGAAGTCAGTCAGTTTTCCCCTCCACATTCAGAATGGTACTAGTTACATAGATCCTCAGGAAAATTGAGCAGACAGTCGTCACTCTGATCATTTTTGGGGTGTTGTAGAGTTCTGACTGAGACAGGCTGTGGACCTAGAAGATTACACTGTGATATAATCATTTTCATGCAGATTTACAAGTGCAAAGCAAAACTGGCTGCTGAGCTGTTCTTTGTGCTTGAGACATTACCACCTGGCATGTGCTTTGAGTTTTCTAGTAACCCAGATACTTAGTTAATACCTACAGTCCTTTCTGGCGATAATGTGCTTAGAGTTCCCTGCGCTTGTTTATTTCTCCCCTTATCTTGATACTCCCCTCTGTTCGGGATGTTCTCTTTGTTCACCTAGTTCACTGAACTTTGAGCCTCCCTAGTCATTTCCTTTATGAGCCCCTTTGCCATCTGCCAGCATAAGGTTGGTATTCCCTGTTTTGTGCCACAGCACCTGGACTCATCACCATTATCTTTCACAGTAAAAAAAAAAAATATTTTACAGAATCGTCTCGACACTCCTATCCCTGTCCATCCCTAGAAGGCAGGGCCTGTTAGGTTTGTCAGCACCTAAGGAGTCTTAGTTGAATGTTGAATGGTTTATTTATGTACTTCTGCTGTGTAACGTAGGCATTTACAGTAAGGTTTGGCTGTAGTGACAGTGGCTGTGTATGTGAGCAGCAGGAGCAGAACACCTTGATCTGCATGGAGCTAGACATGCAATCATAGCTGCACTAACAGGCGCCACGCTCAAGCCAGGTGAACCCATAACCACAGCTGGTCCAGGAGAGCATGAAGACATGAAAGCATGTTCGAGTGGTGTACAGCTGTATAAATACTTGAGATACAGGTATGTAATTAATTGCAGAGAATGAGCCGGCATGGTATTTTAAAATAAATAAATAGACCTTCAGAGGAGATACGTTTCCAGAAGATGTGGATGAGATTGCCTGCATTGTCACTAGCGAATGTCTTAAAAAGTCACTATCATCGCTGGACCTCTTATCATCTTCTCATTTGTGAGATGGTTCTTTTGAGAACATTTCTGGAAAATATATAAGCAAGTGTGTTGGAAGCGAGAAAGCAACAAAATAGACCTGTGAAGTGTCGTGAAACCTAACAAATTTTAGCTTAGAATTGTTGAGAGGTTCCTAGCTGTCACTCCTCTTGTCAGTCAGAGAGGCTAACAGATAAAGCTTGGCATATAGTGGATAATCGGTAAATATTTGCTGAGTCAAGGAAAGAAGTGAGCCTTCAAGGTACAATTAACAAGAATGACCCTGTTGGATTGGAGTCCAGATAGAGCAGTGCAGGCAGAGGGTACCCCCTGGAGAAAGTCTGGAAAACCAGCACCACGTGGGAACGGATTGTGAGGACAAGACCTTAGACCTGGCCCGTAGTCTGTTTGAGGAAGGGCATGGTGTAATCCGTGACAGTGCAGGAATGAATGGTGACACTCTTTGTGATAAACTAAGTTCAGGTGAGTCGTACTTGGATCTAAAGCGGGAGGGGGGGTGATCACCATTTATCGAGTGATCATTATAGCCTGGCCCAGTACAAGGCATTTTGTGGATGATTTTTACCTATAAAAGTTTTACAGCCACCATGAAGTCACCTCTTGTTACTCCCATTTGAAAGATGAGGATAAAAATAACCCGTCCAGAAAATACATTGTGCAGTAACTCGGGTTGCGTGGAAGAGGAAAGTGGGGAGGGCGGCCATTGTGTTGTTTTGAAGAATCGCCCTTCACGCCGCCGGATCTCTCAGGCTTTGCCTTCACAAATTTGGGGGCTAAGAAAGGTGAAGCTGCTTTTGCCTCCTTGGGAAGCCAGTTACTTGCTTTTGTTCTAATTATATACTCAAGGAGTAAGTTAAACCTCTAAGTTTGTTCTCTTGCGTTGAGCTTTGGTCGTACTGTGAGGAAGGGTCACACTTTGATGATGCATATGAAGTATTTTAAAAAGATTGTCTGATGAATGGCGGTAATATATTGTGAAAACTCAGAATTTGGGGAGAAACACAACAATTACCTACTTTTGAAAGTAGAACTAAGAACTCTATCCAGCAATTTAACTTCCCACGCCAGTGAGTTACTTAACCATAGTAACCACCCAATGAAGAAATGAAAATACAATTTTCATCATTCCAGTATTTGGCTGTACACATCATATCTGTTGTTTTATACTTGAAAGCGCCTTTCTTGAACAGATAACATTTTTTTTCTTTTTACCTTCTGAAGGACAGATAGAGCAAGTCACTTCATTTAAGTTTTCAGTTCCTATGTGCAATCCTTCTTTCTCATTGTGTTTATTTCTGAAATGCCTTATAGCATCTTGTCGGTTTCCTTCCCTCACTCCCAGACCTTAGAAATAAGTAGACTCTTATGATATTGGGAAGTTTTAGGCCCGATAGGAAGTCTTGATTTATTGCAACACGCTGCTGTAACTCCTTTGCCTCTCCATTCCCCGTGAGTCCGCTGCAGGCACTATTAAATATTTAGTGTGCATCTTGGTCCGTTTTGTGTGGCAATAACAGAATACCTACAGCAACACCTGGGACAAGGTAGTATACAAAGAAAAAAAGAAGTTTATTTGGTGCGTGGTTCTGGAGGGTGCGATCAGGCAGCCCACCTGGCGAGGGGCCTGCTCAGGGCAGAATGCGGAGAGAAGGAAGTGGGTGCACGTGCACAAGGAGGAGGAACAGCCCGCTCTCCTTGCGGTAACTAATCCAGTGCCCAGAGAACAAGACCTCACTCCTGAAGGGATGGCATCAGTGTATTCGGGAGGATCCGCCCCTCGAGCCACCTCCCTCTGGACCCCAGCCCCCAGCGCTGCCACACCAGGGATCAGTCTCAGTGTGAGTTCTGGCAGACACAGACCATGGCAGTCAGTGCGCATCAAGTGTTTTGGTTTTTGACTTTGTGTGCTCTGAATATGTTGTGTTTCTGGGTTTAAATCGTAACCTCCAAAAGGGGAATTGTAGTATCTTTTAACTTTTTTTGTCACTGAACTCAGCCCAGTGTAAAACAGGCTCATTACTTTAGAAAAAGTTTAGTAAGAAGTGGTAGTTTAGTGTTTTAAGCTGTCTCAATTGAATGAAACACTAAAAGTAAAGGAAATGATTTTAGAGGCATTAAGTTGCTCAGTTTATAGAAGTAACTACGAGTACCACATGAAGAGAAATTGAAGGAGATGCCCGATGTGTGATAAATTAATTTCGCATTATTTCTGTCCGCTCTAAGAGTTACAAGTTAATTCTTGCATATGAAGACATAACTAGTGCCTTAATGGTGATGCGGCACAGAATGCATTTCCAAGAATTCAGCTGGTAAAAGAAGAATTTCTATTTGAAGATATTTTTAAGCCAACCCTTTTTTCCCCAGAATCGGGACTGTGTTTGGGAAGGAAATAAAAATATGAATGAAATGTGTTTTAAATTATGTCTTCAAAAGGGGAATGGAATGTTCTTGTTCACAGATTTAAAGAAAAAACAACATTTCATATGTGTTCAAACTTTTAGAGGCTGAGGCACTTGCCAGGCAGGCATTGTTTCTCCTTCATTCATTCATTCGAGACTCTGTTTGACACCTGTGTCCGGCTGACAGCTCCACATGTGTTACATAGTTTAGGCACAGTGCCAGGTGTTCGGCCTTCAGCCAACAGGAGGTAAAATCATTAAGAAGCCCAATAATCCATTCTCACATCAGTCTCATATAGAGACTGATCAGTAGAGACTGTACACGTGTAGCTGCAGAGAGAGCGGGCATTAAGTGTGGATGGGTACTGAAAGGTGCTGCTGGCATTGGGGTGAGACTCTTTTAAGTGGAAAGTGACTTCAAATAATAGTGCCAGGATGATTGGATTTACGGTTGGCCCAGGTTCATCTTAGAATGGAAAGTTCTTAGAACTAATTGAAATTTTCTCATTGTGGCACTTGTAATGGTTCTTAGAACGGCTTTAGCTTTAAAATAGAGAAGGTGAAAATTGCATTGCATCTTTTACTTTTGAGATACATTTTGGTAATCAAGTCTTGATTTTTTTTTTATATGCAAAACTGCCTACTTAACGTTAAAATTTCCTTGTGCTTTAATTTAAATATTTGTTATCAAGGGTGTTCAGCAACCTGATAGCAAACAGATGCATAGATAAGCCCAAGCAGCCAGTGAAATCTAAAATTATCCATAAGGTGTGTTTAGTTTTAAGTTATCCTAAATGTTATCCATGTATATAGCCAATATTAAGGGTAGTGTGCTATTTTTCACAGATAACGTTGCCTAGTAATTTTCTTACGTAACAAAGCATAAGCTTTAGCCAAGGTGTCTCTACTTACAGTCGGGCAATTTTAATAACTTAAGAATTGACCTGTATTTGACTTGTATTTGAGTTCTTAAAACTATAATTTTCCAGGAATTTCGGGAGCAGTTTTGAATGCACTCCCGTCTTCCAATTTCTTGGGACTTGGTGTCTGTCCTTGTGTGTCAGATTCTCAAAAGCTTTTTAACTGGGACACAACAAGCAAACATGAATCCAGTGGCTTCCCTTTCCCTGTTTTTCCTTTTTTGATGGGGTTGGGGAGAAGCTTCTCTTTTGGACAAAAGCCACCCATCTCATTTTATCTGGAACTTTATGGATTTTACTCCCCTGCTTCAAACTAGATTTTCAACTAGAGTACTCAAGTCTGAATTGCTTCATTCTAAGGTAGCTTTGTTATTCAAACTCAACACTGCATCCCCCAACTTCATTTTTGGTAAAAAGCTTGCTTGTTTGAAAGGTATGAAAAGAATGAGTTTGGTTTCTGAGATTTTGCTGTTCAGATGTGTTTGGGGACCCAGGATTTGAGTTAAATCTCTGAGGCTTCAGGTAGGGGAATGTCTAGTGTTTTATGGAAGGGTTCTGAGAAAACTGAAGGCTGCTTCTGAGAAGTTTGCTAGGAGAGCTATTCCTAAGACAAGTGGTTCTCTCAATTCCGCGTTTAGAGTCTTCTGGGGAGCTATTTACAACACCTTTGCCTAGGGGCGCCCCGTCAGCCACCTGTTAAGTCGCAGTCTGCGTTGGTAGGGCCAGAGCATCCTTGTTCATTGCAGGTTTCCCAGCTGATCTCATGTGCAGTCAGTCTTTCAAACCACAAACCCAAGGGTAATCAGCATGATTGAGAATCACAGACGTGATCTGGTGGTTTTGCCTGCCAGCCTGCTTATTTCTCCAGCAGTTTATCGTAGCAAATTTTACTGACATAATAAGGTGGATAGGATTTCTCTAGGTTGATTTTTTAGAAGTTGGGGATAATTCGAACCTTTTAAAGTTCAAATTGGCAGGCAAACCACTTGTTCATTAATTGTTTGCTTATTAATAGCACACGAGTCTTACGACAAATTATTAATACTTTAGGAATGTATTTTCACATATATATCAACATTATTTCTAAGATATTTAATATGAAGTTTATAAGGAAGGCAGTGCTGTGGAATTTAAAAAGCAAGATCACTGTACCCAGGAGATAGAAGACACTGAGTAGCAGTAAAACTTTGGCAGATCACTTAGTATTTGTGTTGCATTTTTGTTACCTGTAAAATACAGTAGTCCCTGCTTATTTGAGGTTTGGCTTTCTGCTGTGTCAGTTAACCGTGGCAACTTCTGTCTAAAAATGGATGAGTACAGCACAAGACATCTTGAGAGAGAGAGAGAACATAATAACAATTTTTATTACAGTATATGTTACAATTGTTCTATTTTATTATTACTGTTAATTTCTTACTGTGCCTGATTTATGGATTGAACTTTATCATAAGTATGTGTGTATACGAAAAGCGTAGTATATGTAGAGTTGAGAACTATCCAAGCTTCACACATCAGCTGGCCACTGGGGGTCTTGGAACATACGGTGGTACTACCGTAGAAGAAATTAAACTAAATATATTCTAAGTGGGAAGAGCCAACAGACAGATTGCCTACTATTCTTTTTTGTCTGGACTTACCCACAGTTTAAAAGAAGATAAATCCTAATACAAGGGAAAAAATGATAATCATCGTTGGTGCTTTTTTTTCCTTCATTAATTGCTCCTGTTTTTAATTGTCCCAGGAATCAGAAGCATGGAGATTTATCAGTGCAGTTGGCTAATGACTAGCTTTGCAGGAAGCCTGCGCCTACTTAGTGGTTAAGCTCACCGGAAGGCACCGTCAAAGCTGGGGTGTCCATGGCAATGTCTTGAAGACTTCTCTGGGGGTACTGATGGGCACCTATTCTGAAAATTTTCCATGCGAAGGTTGCATGAAATGGCCTGTGGTCTAGAGAGCTTTGAGGAGTCAGTTCAGAACTTGTACAGGTGCCGGGTGAGCTCTCCAAATCACAAAGAGGGAAGCTTTGCCTGCGCTGCCTCCCCCGTTCACCCTGCTGATTTTTTGTCACCAGGGACCCTATCTTTTCGTACCTGCAGACACTCTGTTGCTTTGGTGGCAACCCCTCTTTCCATCCCTAAAATTTATCCCTCTCTTACTGTCTTCTTTTCCATCAGAGCTACCTGGAAACTCAGGATTTGGAGGTCAGCCAACCTAGTCACAACTTTTCTGCTTTTGTTTTGCAAAGTCCCAAATAAGCTCAGTTAAATATTTACTTCATTCCCGCTCTTTACTTTGAAACGTTCAGACGTGTTCTGTCCCTCTCCTCAGAACACATTAAAGGAATATGTACAAATAGATTTATCAGCGGGGAGTTGCCTAGCCATGGTGCATTGCTAAATTTATTTTAAAATAAATTTAAGAAAATGTAAGTTTTCTTAAAACATTCCTTTTTCCTAAAGTACTTAATATTTTTTCAGTTTTTAAAGAATTTTACTTTCATATGAACTCTGTGTTCAGTACATTCGCAACTTTATGCTAAGTGTGCCTAAAATACTAAAGACCAAACAATTTCTCGTACGTGTTGTACTTGGATTCAAGCTGGATCCTTACCTGTTATCAGATGCCAAATACAGGGGAACGCTCTCAGGCATCAGGCAGCAGTGCGAGACTTGCTGTAGCAGTGTGTAGCCAGCGGTGCGAGACTTGCTGTAGAATTTCCCAGCGAGCCCCCGGCTTGCCGTTTGTGGCACATGTAGCTTGATCCTGTTATTCTTCCTGCGGGGGTATTCCAGGTCATCCACTGGCCCAGCAGACTGATTGCAAGTGCTTTCAGTGACATATTCACTTGAGAAGGGAAGCTTGTATTGGGGGAAGAATAATTCTACTGGGAAGATTAATGGATCTATAATTTTAGAGACAGAGACAAAACACTGTCTTAAGACAAATTAAACAAGGGGACTGCCATTCCCTGTAGAAAACATTTCATTGACTTATTGGATAGAAAAATTTTCTTAATGTGAAAACCTAAGCAAATGGAGTATTTTCCAGACCTTAATTTCTTTTCAGTTTTTTGCCTCTTTTTAGTATAAGAACACCTGCTCACCACCCAGTATCTGTGAAGTAGACAAAATTGAATTATTCTAGGCTTCTTCATATTTGTTTTAAATATATACTAGAGAGTCATGGATTCTTTTCGTTCAGAGACTTCAGATATTATACATTATAGCTCTGTCACGAGGACTCTGAGTCCCAGAGAAAACGAACAACTGGGCAAGGGGCATCCAGCTAGTTGAAGAATGTAAGGGCTAGATGTTGGAGATGTCCTGACTACTGTGTTGTTGCGAGAGCCAATTTAATCAGATTTGATCTCGTTCCAGGGCTCCATTGGTCAAAATAAGTTGAGTTTACAGAGTTTTATTTGTGTGTGTGCTTGCATGCGTGCTATCTCCCTCTCTCTCTATGTATGTATGTATGTATGTGTGTGTATACACACACACTGTGACTTGAGGAATTTTTAAGTCGTAGAATGTAATAATGGTAATAGTTTAAGGTAAATTGAATAACTGCTTGCTACATTGAATAACCAATATGTCAGGCCTGCCACTCAAACCCCCTATTTTCTTGAGGATAGATTTTATTTGCTGAAATACCACCCCTGCCTTCGCCTGTTCAGGCTGCTGTAGTGAAATGCCATAGACTGGGTAGCTTACAAACAACAGGAATTCATTTCTCACAGCTCTGGAGGCTGGGAAGTTCAAGATCGAGGCTCTGGCAGGTTGACTCAGTGTCTGGTTCCTGGCCCCTTCTTGCCGAGCTTACACGTTGGAAGGGGTGAGGGGTTTCTCTCTCAGGCCTCTTCTCTGCGGCACTAATCCCACTGTGAGGGCTCTGATTTAATCACCGGCCAAAGGCCCCACCCCTATGCCATCACCCTGGGGTTAGGATCTCAAGGTACTAGTTTTGGGGAGGGGAACGTAAACATTCAGACCACAGCAACTCCCGCGCCTATCCTAAGACAAATTTACATTTCTTCCAGGATCGTGTATCTTTGTTTTTAGGGCTCGGTTGTTCAGTGTATAAAAATATTAGTAACTTTGTAATGGCAAACCTTGCTGTCATGAAAAAGCAACTATTCTAGTTACAGGTTTTGTTGTTGTTTTCTTAAGATTTACATACTTTGCAGCCTTTGGGGAATTCCTTTGAAATACAAACACTGAAAGTTTTGAATTTGATGTAATTTGAGAGACCACATACCTTTTGTAGTCTGGACTCTAGTTGGCAAACTACTATGGCCTACCACCTGTATTATTGGGGCTGGGAGCTCAGGATGGTTTTTGTATTTTTATTTATTTTAATTTTTTTTTTTTTAGAGACAGTCTTGCTCTGTCACCCTGGCTGGGGTACAGTAGCCTGATCATAGCGCACTGTAACCTCGAATTTCTGGGCTCATGCATTCCTCCTGCCTCAACCTCCCGAGTGGTAGGACTACAGGTGCACGCCTCCATGCCCAGCTAATATATTTTTGTAAATTTTTGGTAGAGATAAGGCTTTGCTGTGTTGCCCAGCAGATCTTGAACTCCTGACCTCAAGTGATCCTTCTACCTCTCACAGTAGTGGGATTATGGGTGTCAGCCACTGCACCGGGCTGGGTTTTTACATTTTTTCATGGTTGTTATGTAAGTGTCTATCTAATATTCTTGATTTTGCCTCTGGGCCTACAAAGCCTAAAAGAGTTAACAGCTGACCCTTTGCTGGTCTAAAGGAATACAATAAGTACTGTTGACAAAATATTATTGGCAAAATTTGATTGAATATCTGAAGAGTTGACTGAGGTCAGAGCTGGGTTACTTTTAACTAAGATTAACTTCTGGCTTCCTTAAATTAGCCATTATTCTCTCTAGAGTATATCCAATCAGAATGTATAACTTCAAAGATTTTGGAGAAAACTGCATCCTCTTTTTTTGGCATTTTTACTTTGTAAAAGAAAAAATTAAATATTGGGGGTACAGGATATAGGTGTGTATGTATTAGTTGTCTATCGCCACATAACAAATTGCCCTGAAATTAGCAACTTAAAAATTATCTCACGATTTGTGAGAGTCAGAAATCTCAGGAGTGGCTTGGGTGCGTGGTTCAGGCCGCAGTCCTCTGACGACTTGAC
>VSMD01020787.1:12846-69199 GCA_008750895.1 Mirza zaza
GCTGCGGGAACCTCAGCATAGGCTGTCAGAGTCCTCCCAGTGTGATTGCTGGCCTCTCCAGTGGCCCAAGGGACAGCCAGCATTCCCTTTATATCTCAGAAGTCGCTTACCTCATATTGTTTGTTAGATGCTAGTCAGTAAGTCTAGCACACAGTCAAGGAGAGAGAACTAGGCTCCCTAATTTTTTTTTTTTTTTCTGAAGGGAGGAGTATCAAAGTATTTATGGGCAGATTTTAGAACCACCACAGTCTGTTTCAGTGGTGCTGGTGGCAGTGGCAGTGGGTTGGAGTGTATGCGTTAGAAGGGATGAATGGATTGCATTTTTAGGGGGTATGATTAGGTTGCATGTAGCATATTAGGTGTTGTTGGCTTTTCTAAGTAAGCAGCAGAAAGGCATGTGGGCATGTGTATTTTGGGTGAACTTAGGTTGGATGGTGTGTTTGTGTGTATTGGTTTCTTGGTGTGTGTTTGAGGGGTGTATGCTTGCATGGGTAGATTTGGGGGATTGCTTGAGAAGCATGGACAGGCGTGTGTGTGTGTGTGTCTGTGTCTGTCTGTCTGTCTGTCGTAGTGTTTGCTGGTGTGTCTTGAGATGAGGTTGGGGTAGGGAACACTGGGATCCTGTTTTATCTGAAAGGAAGCTTGGTTGGTGGGAAAAGGTAGACTCCGCATCATTAGCAGGTGGGTTAATTTCGTTAGGAGGCCCTGGGAGAAGCCACAACCCTACTTTGGGTGCCTTTGCCCTGAACTGGGATTATTTCATTACAAATACACACACACACACACACACACACACACACACACACACACACACGTGAATTTCATATAGATGCTTTGAATGCACAAGCCTGTGGAATGCATCTCATCCAAGCCACTCCATTTTAGTCTACCTCCATCTACTTAAGGATCTGCTTGAGGTATCTCCAAATTCTCTTAATTTTCACATTTTCAAATTGGGCCCAGTGGATCCGGCTATGAAGGAGATTGATTAATGTACAAAGACTTACTCCCTCCTGTCGGAACATATTCCAGAGCGTCTCTGTTCTGAAAAGACTTTAAAGTGTGGGTTTTTAATTCAGGACTTACTGGTTAAGATGTCACATGAGGAAAGAAACACAGCAGTTCTTGATCATGTAGTACCAAATGTTGATAATTTTCCTTTTCAAGAACTATTTTGTAGAGGCTCAAGTTTTAAAAGAAAATGTGAAAACTTAGTTGTTGATCACAAAGTACTTCAAATTTAATTAAGGAAATTAAGTATACAAGCAAAAACTTAATTTAAGAATATATAAACAAGTTTATCTCTATGTTAAATTCTCTGTAATAAAAATCATTCCTAGGGCCAGGGGCAGAGAGGGAGAGTTTTTGAATGTGGATATTAAATTGTTCCATAATTGTGGCAATGTGCAGGTTGAACGTATTTGCAAGAAAGAGGTAGGATGGCATTTGTGTGTGGCCATTTTCAGTCATTTTAATTTAGCTAAGTTTTTTGAACACTGTTCAAGGCATAATCCAACTTCAATGCTATGCTTTGTCGTTCTCCTATTTGATAAATTAAGAAAAAAATCAGAGAGCTTGAACATAACATCCTGAGAATCTGCAGGTCCCAGATGGAATCTTAACCAGTCATCCCTGTTGTTCTTGTTTGTTTTTATAAATGGATGTCTGCTGGACCAGGCATTCATAACCTGAGATCCACAAATCCCTGGAAATTGCATGCAGACTGGTATGTGCACTTTTTTCTGAGTAGGTTAATAGTGTTCATCATACAGTTGGCCCTTTGTGTCCACGGGTTCCAATCCTTGCATTCAGCCAACCACAGACTGAAAACATTCAAGGGGGGAAAAACAAAAATAACAGCACAACAATTAAAAATAATACAGATAGAAAACAGTACAGTGTATAAACTTATTTCCATAGCATTTACGTTGTATTAGGTATCATAAGTAATCTAGAGATGATTTAAAGTATATAGGAGGATTTACGTAGGTTACATGGAATATGCCATTTTATGTAAGGGATTTGAGCTTCCATGGATTTGGGTATGGGGGGGTATCCTGGAACCAATTCTTGGATACTGAAGGACAGTTGTGTTTCCAGAAGTTTCCAAGAGAGACCCCACCAACCCACCCAGGTTAAGAACTACTGAAGATTTGATTTGAAAGCCAGATTGTGTTCGTCTCTGTTCTCTCAGTGCTTAGCACGGTGAATAAATATGTACCAGGGACAGAAGTCTGGTATTTCTCTGGCAAAATTACTTACTTTAGATATCCCATAATTAATTCCCTTCACTAATTCCTATTCTTGCTTCCTGTTTCGACTGGGCCCCAAACAGCAGGTAAAATGCAAAGCATTTTAAGGAGCATACTTTTCCTGGATCATTTTTTTAAAAATTTATTTTAAAAGTAATAATAACCATTTTTTAAAGCCATTGATAGACTTGGTTAATGTAGCCACCTCCCTGAAGCTTTAGGTTAAATGTTAACTATTTTGAACTCTTTGTGGGAGGAGAATTCCAGTGTGACTTAAAGTGAATATTAGAGTATTGTAAAATTCCATTTATGTTCAAGCAGTGTATCTTTTCATTGCAGTGGTAACTACTCTAGGCATATGTTAAATGATCCATAGGTGTAAACCAAATCATACCCTGTTTTGCCTGTTCTGATACGTCAGTTTTCCACATTTCACCTTTCTGAAATTTCTGAATTGTTTATTACAATTGTTGCCATCTCAGTTGGTATTAGAAAGTGGAAGTGTGAAGTAGTTGTTTAAAAACTTCCCTTTGGCACTTGTTAAGACATCAGTTGGGGCTTACAGTAGATGAACCAGGAGTTTTAGTTACCTTGTGACCCTTCCGTTACGAACTTGCACTTGCGTCAGGAGTCTCGGTTAGACGCCAGTTTGTTACTAGTGTGGCAGCGAGTTAAAATCCAGATTCTTTAGAAAATCACTGGTTCTAAGTCTGTTTAGTAATCTGTGAAGTGGAAGATTTTCATTATTATGAAATAACAAGTACTTCAAAACAAAGCAGCAGAGGGAAGGGGGTCCGCGCACCCCAGCTATACCTCTGCGCGCACCCTCCTGCCTCGGTAGTAGCGTCCCTTAATGGCACCAACCACGCAACAGAAGATTGCACTGGGAGTTGTAACGTGTAAAATGTGTAAATGTATAACCCTCTTGGTTACTAATTCAGACTTTTATCACAGGCGTTTAGTGCTTTTGGAGTTCCCTTTCATTACTAGAAAAAGGGAAAACAATGAACCACAACTTCTTTTAGGGTCGTGGAAAGGATGCCACCACCACCCAGAAAAGCACCAACTCCCATATGTTCTTTAGTTCGATAGTGACACAGATGGGACACAGAAAGAAAACCCTATGAAAGTTAGAATTTCAGTAAATACAGGTAGGGAAAACAAGCAAAACTAAAGAAGGTTCTAATGAGACAGGGATTTATTCTGTCACGCAGGCTAGAGTGCAGTGGCCGCCGTCACAGCTCACTGCAACCTTGAACTCCGGAGCTCAAGCTAGGACTACAGGCACACAGCAATATGCCTGGCTAATTTTTTTTTTATTTTTTGTAAAGGCGAGTGAGATCTCACTATGTTGTTGCCCAGGCTGATCTTGAACTCCTGGCCTCAAGTGATCCTCTTGTCTCTTCCCCCTCCCAAAGTGCTGGCATTACAGGCAGGGGGCCACGGTGCCCAGTTGTCTTCTCACATTTCTTCAGGGGACATGTATACTGGCACCTTGTCAAATACTACTTGGGAACTGCTAGATACCTGTAAAGTCATGTTATGACTACACATCTAAGCTAAGTCTTCAAAAGTTTGGACATCCTGTTTATTCCTTAAAATCTACTTGAAACTTCCTCCTCCTTAAAGATACTTTTTATCACTCCAAAGGGATGCATTTCCCCCTTTGCATGAAGTGCTGATACACTTCCTACTTTCTTGATATTCATCTTACTGCACCTCATATTATGGCCCTTGACTTACCTTCAGTTTTCTTGCAACATCTAGTATGGGGCCACTTCTGCATTTAGTAGACCCTTCAGTATATATGAACTGCGAACTCCCCGTTTTCCCTGGAGAGGAACAGAAGTGAGAGACGAGCCTTTCTAAGTAGGAGATTTCCTGTCTTGGCAGTGCAGCCGTTCACAGGCAGAATCGGGATCAAGAGATTGGCTCTTCGGGAGCTGGTTGCACAAGAAGAGTTTGGTTATCAGCCCCGGCGTCAAATGTAGTTACACAGCTTGTAGATCTGAGTGTGGATTGCTCCTCAAAAACTTCAGTGGGGGAATGTCCATACCATAACCAAGCACTTGCTCTCCTTAGCATTTGTATTTTAAACATGTTCATATTTTTCTTAACTCAAAACCTTATCAGCAAGGGGTTTATCATATTCTTCAGTAGTTGAGAAGGTTGAATAAAGTAAATTCTAGTGTTATGTAAATAAATCGGTTAAACTGATAATATTGTTTTCTGTGTGAAGTTTTGAGTTTTGTACTTTTGGAAAAATTAGGAATTGAATTTGCTGACTTTTTTTTAGAAGAAGATAGGTCCTTTGTTGGGTAAGCAGCACCTCCTTTGTGACTAAGAGGTCAGTGGGTAGTCACGGTATGTTCTCACCCCAGTCCCTGCCGATCAGAAGTGTATTTCTTAGCTGTCATTTGAAGGGAATGGTTTGGGTCCCAGTTGGCTCTATTTGTTCCCGTGAGATAATACTTCATACTTACAGATGAACATGACTATTGATGTGTTTGCATCTTTTTGGAGTTTTTCTTACTAGATTTTAAGTTTGGGATGTGGATGCATACTGAAATAACATGGTCGTGGTTTGTTAAGAATGGTTAAGTATAGCAGGAAGTTTTAAATGTGCTTTTTATAACTGATGGGTTTGATGAAATACTACCTTATTTAAGAGGATAAGTACCTTTAAAAGACATGCGGAGAAGATGCTGAATTGGTGGTCAGAAATGCAACTCAAAGTTGTGTTCTCAGTGTTGTTCTAAATGCATGCATGCCAGTCCCATGAGGGCTGGGTGGTAGTGGGGAAGACTTACCATGGCAGCTGCCAGTGTCACAGACGTGGCACAACGACCGTGTTTCCCCGAAAATAAGACAGGGCCTTATATTTATTTTTCCTCAAGAAGACACCCTAGGGCTTATTTTCAGGGGATGTGTTATTTTTTTAAGTACGGTACAACAGTCTACATTTATTCAGATACAGTCGTCGTCTTCTGGAACATCATCCTAACTCTCCAAACCCCGAATCCCATCCTGAATGTCTTGCAACTCTATTTCCTTTAGCACCATCGGCCTCAATCTCTCCTGTGGAGCCATAGAGCTGTCACGGGGCGGATGAGAAGGGCTGCTCGTGTCCTTTCCCGCTCCGCGACGACACGCATGGGTTGTGCAGACGCTGCGCAGCCACGCCCGGCACCAGGGCTGATTCTCGGGGTGGGGCTTCTGTTGCGCACATGCTCAGACATCCTGCTAGGGCTTATTTTATGGGTTGGGCTTATTTTCGGGGAAACACGGTATAGGACACCATGCCACTGCTGTGGACCATGAAACAGCGGCGGGGCCTGTACGGGGTGTGGAAGCTCTGGATGCTTCTCCAGGGAATGCCATGTAACCGCAGGCTTGTGTAATCAGAAAAAGGGCTGATTATTTTTCATGTAGTGTTTAATAAAACAGAGAATATGGAAAACAATTTTTAAAAGCTAGAATCACTGGTGCCCAATAAATGTAATATTAAAGCTTTTTATTTTTCCCACTGGAATATTTCTTATGTGGTATTAACCCTCTGAGGTATATGTTTGTCTGAAACTTGGGGAAATAGTCTTCTGGCCTTACTAAAACCAAAGTTTTTAAAACTTGGATCTGCTTTGTTAATATGTATACACAAATGTGTGTGAGGATCAAAATAGCATTTCTAAACTTTTTCTTCCAGGTATTTGTTTTACTGATTCCAGCCTTTTTTCCCTCAACCAGGTTGAAAGGACTGGATGACAGGTGTTTTCTCATTTTTTAACAGTTGAGAAAACTGAGGCTGAAGTCTGTTATGTTGTTATAAGCCATCTGCAAATTGATAAAAGAGCCACGGCTAAAATTCCATTCTCTTAACGTCTATTACTCTTTTCCCTAGAACAGTTATATTCAGATTAAGATATACAGCAAGCAGATTATCTCCTAAATATTGCTCTCTTGTGAAATCTTACTGTCTGATCTCAAATCTCTTATTCCAGTTCACTGAATCCCTTCAGATTTTGACTGTCTCATCCAAAGTGCCAGATATCGATATCCTCCACTGCCCCTTTCCAGTCTTGTCACCTGTCTGCTGGCTCCACACCCAAGTCCCTGAGTTTGCAAGCCTTTACATAGAACATACACGCTCAGCTGGGTCAGCTGGTTAATTCTTAAGAGTTGGTTGATAGTAGGTTCTTGTGAATCCGTTTAACTCAAAGTGCTTTCTTCTGTTACTCTGTGCCTGTGTTAGACAAGTCACTGAGCTGTCATTTCACTTTCATTCTTTTCTCTCTGAGCCCTTCCACCTCAGTTAAGACACTAAGATATTTGCTGGGCATACAACTCAGCCGGCTTCTGGTTTGTTTATTTTTAACTTTTTGAATGGATATCATCGAAACACTAGAGTAGAAATAAATAACGATCTCCACGCTCATCTCCCAGCTTCGACAGATAACCATATTGACAGACTCCTTGATCTTCATAAATACTGTATAGGCTTATCGTTTCTGTTAAGCCATCAAATGCACTTGTATAAAAGTGCATTCTAGGCAAAAAAAAAAAAAAATAGCTCAATATCATTAGTCATCGGGGAATTGCTAATTAAAACCGCGTTGAGATGCTCCTGTATACCCACTTCAGTGGCTAAAATTAAAAAGACTGAGGGAGTACCACGTGTTGCTGAGCATGTGGAGTAACTGGAACGCTCTTACTTTGCCGGAGGGGATGGAAGGTGGTGTGAACACTTTGAGAAAAGAGTTTGGTAGTTTCTGTATAAAGTTGAATATACACTTGCCATAGGCATGTTAGCCAAGAGAAATGGAAACACATGTCCACACGAGACTGGAATGATGAATGTTCATCTCAGATTTGTGATGGCTGAAAACGGGAAAAAGCCAAAATAACCATCAGTGGGAGATTGGATAAACAAAACCCACAAACGTGGATGATTCTCAGAAATATTATGCGTAGTGAAAATAGCCACGTGCAAAATGAAGTGTATGTGCTGTGTTAAGTCCATTTATTTGAAACTCAAAGACAGATCTAATCCATAGTGACGGGAAACAGACCAGTGGGCTTCTGCAGCTAGAAAGGGGCATTAGGAGGATCAAGGGTGGCGACTACACTGCTCCATACATTTGCCACAACTTCACCACACACTTTAAACTGTGTGCATTTTACTCTGTGTAGATTGTACCTCATTAAAACTTATCCTGGGGGGAGAAAATGGACCAAGTCATCAAACTACAACACCCCATATTTTTCTTTTCTGTTTTTAGTTTTGTCTTTTTGTTTAGATGGCAGGTGATTGTGCAGCTTTGAGCAGGCAGGGAGTGGTGCTGGGGACACCAGTCTCTAGTTCAGTTTGAGCCGTGCGTAGGGCTGGGTAAAATCAGGAGTGGATTCTTTGTTTCCTCCACTATAGGCTATCTGGTCTTCTTTGGAACATGAACTTAGCCCTGGCTCTTGTACTCTTATTCCTGGACAAAACAGCTCCAGTTTCTTTCGGAGTCTGAAATCTTTTCCCCTCTCCCTGCCCAGAATTTGAGAAAAATGTGTTTTATGTTTTAGAGAATGCTTTGTCTAATTAACAAATCTATCATTAGTTCTGGCATTTCTACTTTTGGCCACAAATTGTTTGGTGATGACCCATATCTTTAGAACACAGCAATTTTTCATTAGTAAAGGTGTTAGATTAGTGATATAAATTAGTTCAAAACTCTTGAGAAAATGTGTTCGTGATATCCAGAGCCCCCACACCCAACTTTTGGTAATGCTTGTGCTGTTGGGAATATAAGGCGAACTGGGATAGGGTGTAATAATGACTTGTCAGTTTGCATGACTCACCTGTTAGAATATTGTATTCCTTCTCTACATTGTCTGTAATGGTTTTCTTTGAGTGCATGTTTAGTAATATAAAATAATCCAAGGAACATTTGGTCCTAAGAAACTTTGAGACTTTTAAGGGCTCAAGAAAGGATGATGGCTTGTGAAAATAAAACAGGAGTCAATCTGATCATGATCGCCAAAGCTGGAACAGTTTGAGCAAAAAAATAATGACAGTATTGGATTTTAACCCATAGGATAAATAAATGCCCATGAATTCATATTGATATAAATAATTGAATAGATAAATATATGGGAGAGAGGAGGCAGCTTTTATTTATTTATTTTTTATTTTAATTTGAAAAATTTTTTATTTTATTTTTGTTTTAATTTTTTTTCCTTCTCTGTGAGCCTAGGAGGCAGCTTTTAAAGAACTCCAATTAATAAACGTAGAAGAAAAGAGAAAACTAAAAAATCACCATTAGGACCCCATCCCCCCCAAAAAAAAAAAAAAAAAAAAACACCCAGTAGTAATTTGTGTAGAATCCATGTTTGAGTGCTAAAATTCATGCCTGGAAGTTTGAGAAACAGCACATTTGTATAGTCTAAAAGTACCTCTGCCACGATATTTATTTGGAAGGTATTAATGGGAGCTTTAGGGTGGAGAAAGAAGACAGAGCAGTGGCGACAGGTGAGCCCCGGATACAGTGCGCTGAGGAGGAGAACACAGCGCCATTGCCGTGCCGCTGTCCAAACGCAAGGCCTCATTCTGATCCTGAGAAAATGGCAGACCCACATTGAGGGACGTTGCTACAGAGTAACTGACCAGTACTCCTCAAAAGTATCAAAGTCACGAAAGACAGAAATTGTATAAAGGAGGAGCCTAAAAAATGAGAAATAACAGTTAACATTAGGGGAAAGTGAGTGAGGGGTATATGGGGAATCTGTCCTATTTTTGCAACTTGTCTTGCCTAAAATTAGTTTAAAAGTAGAACATTTAAAATTTCTATTTGTAAAAAAGCATTTGAAAAATCTTTTATCTTTGCAAATTAGTGAATCAAATTTTCAGCAAATCTTTGCCGAAAGTGCACTTGCAGCAGTTGAGTTTGGGGGACTGGGAGTCCTTTTCAGGCAAAGACATCTCAGAGTCATTTATGGGACATACAGAATCCTGACCTTATTGGAAACTTTACAAAGAAAGAGAATTGAATTACTTTGATGCCAGGGCAGATATTTACAGTGGAATGCCAGATTGAAAGTCGTCGTTTTGGAATGATTATACCCATGCAGATACTTTGCTTTCATGTTCGCAGTATACAACCATCCCAGTCTATCCAAATATCCTTCTCTGTAAGCTAAGTTTTAGATAAATCTGTGTGATTGGAGATCTTACTGGTGGTTTGGGAATCCCACTGGATGCCGTGGTGCTTGCTTTTGTCATAATGCGGTTTCTTTGAGTAGGCAAGCAGGCTTATTAATTATGTCATGCTCTGGGGGCTCTATTTTTACTACCCATGCATTTTTTTTTTTTTTTTACTTTGATAAAAGAAACAGAAAAGACCAAGAGCATTCCTTCCTGAAGGACTTAGACTCAACTTCCTAAGAATTTTGTCCTAGTTCCTCTTAGATATTTAAAAATAACAGGCACTGTAGAACACGTTGTAAAAGTCTGCTTCTTTCATATACCAGTATTGTGTGAGTATAGGTGGGACACATTTAAGTAGTTGGGATAGTTGAGGTAGGAGGAAAGGTGAAGGGTTGAGGGGTATGTCTGTAATGTAGGGAAGGAATTCGAAATGAAACACTTTGATTGGAAGGACACTCCTGAGTGCCAGTTTCAAAGGCCTGTCCTCAATATTTATTTGCTGCAGCTTTTAGTATTATTGACCGTTATTTCCTGAAAACTTTATCTGTGTTTAAAATGGTATCCCATTTTCCTTTGTTTTCCTCCCTTTCACTGGCTTCTTTTCATCTCCCTCCCTCCTTCTCAAGGTCAGGTTCATTGGGTGGGCTTGTGGTTTAGTAAAAAGAGTATAAACTTGGGCCACATCTCATTGGCGCTAGCCTTGTATTTACTGTTGGACCTTTGGCCTTTGGTGCCTTTAATAACTTGAGTTGTGAGGATTCTGAGAGATGATGCATGTAGAATGCTCACCACAGCACTTCATAGGAAATATTCATTACCTGTTTGGTTTTTTTTGCTTCTTCTCTTTTAAACTGAGAGCTGTTCTATGTCTGGGGTAGATATTTGTGTTCACTGAGAACCTACTGTCCCAGGCTTTTTGCTAGGGAATGGCAGTATAAAAGATGACTTAGATCACACGCAAGCCTAAAGAGCTCGGTTCTGAGGCCCAGAGAGACTGCTAAGTGCAGTATTTCATATAATCCAGTGTTACGCTACATACCGATCCCAGCATCTGCTGTCTGCGCCTCATACAGAGGACATTCTTGCAGCCAGCACTAACTGAGCTGCTAGCAGGAAACAATTATTTTGAAGCAAGCGTGGGGAGTATGGCATGACATTGAAAAGGTCGGCGCTGCCTTGGAGGTGTTCAGAATCTGGTAGAGAGACAGACAAATAGGGTGATGAATGCAGAACCTTGCGTGCTAGAGGCATGTCGGGGTGTTTTGGGAACCCTGAGAACCTGGCCACAAGTTTACTTGGCAGGAGAGATGGGGGAGAAGTGCCATTTGAGCTGGGCTTAAAAGTAGGTTTGGGCTTTGCCGAGGAAGCGTGGAGGAAGGGCATTTCAGAAGCTGAGGCATAGCAGGTGACAAATACAGCAGGTGGTACGAGGAAAAGAAAGATAAAGTCCAGTGCGGCTTGAGCTAGTTGCGTGAACAAGCCTGGGGTAGTGAGTGGGAAGGGAAGGCGAACTGGGGAGAAATGTCGGGCAGACTTGCAGAAGAGCCCCGTGTGTCAAGCTAGGTAGGGAGTGAAGATTTCATTCTGCTAGCAACAGGCTGCGGCAGAGGTTTTAAGCAGACAAATAGGCAATTATCTTTTCTTTTTTAGGACCTTTGGTGCTCTAGCATCAGGCATGATAGCTAGAGGCAAGAGGAAAAAAGATGAGATAGGACCTTCTGGAGGAAGGTATTCAGTATTTAGGGCCTGAACTAGGAAGTAGTTGCACACTGCAGGTGAGAAGTGGGGTAGGATAGATTTGAGAATCCTTTCTGAGGTCCTCTTGGCATGTGAAGAATGAGGAAGAAGAGGGAGAGAGTTTGCATACCAGAGTATACTCCCAGCAGTGTGTTCTGAATATAATAGCGGTAAGCGTTTGCAGAAAGCATTAGGTAACATATATTCTGATTTGTTCAGTCAGCATCATTTCACCACACTTACTTGCTAGGAAAGTTCTTGGAGGATTTCGCTCAGGCAAGGAAAGCACTCATGGGTGGGGCGCTGTGCAAACTTAACCGTTCATATACAGAGAATAGTATTTGTTAATGTCATATCTCAAACACAGCTCCCTTTGGTCCTTCAAAAGGAAAAGGATAAATTCTGGGAAGAATGGGCTAGTAAGATTTATATGAACCAGCAGCTCACACCTGTACTATCCTAAGCACTTTGAGAGGCTGAGGTTGAGGATTGCTTGAGGCTAGGAGTTTGAGACCCTGTCTGTACAAAAAAAATGTTTTTAATTAGCCAGTTGTGGTGCACACCTGTAGGCCCAGCTCTACTCAGGAGGCTGAGGCAGGAGGGTTGCTTGAGCCCAGGAATTTGAGGTTGCTGTGAGCCGTAACTAAGCCACTATACTCTAGCCCCGGTGACAGAGCAAGACCCTGTCTCCAAAAAAAAAATAGGTTTTTCTGACAAATGTTTTCTTTCTTTAGCTAGAGTAGATTTTGATACTTGCATGATTAATTTCTCAGGTACTAAGATATTGTGTGTGCTTTGCATGTTAGGCTGTAACGCGTGACTGTTGACAATGCGTCTCAAAATCACATCTACTCAAGTTTCTATTATGTAAATAAGTTTAATTATTTTCTGGTTATTTCTTCTGAGAAAATTTTCATCCATGTATGAAAATATACCCAGCATTTAATTCAAAGATTGCTGTTGAAATTGGCGTATAAATTCCCGTCTTCTACTTGGGCCACACTGCCCCCTCCCACCCCTGGCAGAGCAAAGCTGCATTGATTGAGTTCGTGGAATTCTCAGACTCACTGCTGGTGTCTTGTCTAGTGTATACTGGAAATAAAGACCATGATTTGATGGTGTTACTAATAATAATTGTCAGAGTTGGCTGGGTGCAGTGGCTCAGACCTGTAATCCCAGTGCTTTGGGAGGCCACGGCTGGAGGATTTCTTGAGGCCAGGAGACCAGCCTGGGCAACACAGCGAGACACTGTCTCTGCAAAACGAGAAGGAGAAGTAGCCGGGTGCGGTGGTGGCATGCCTGTATTCCTAGCTGCTCAGGAGCTCGAGGTGGGAGGACCGCTGGAGTCCAGGAGTTCACGTTACGGCCTGGGCTACAGAACACGACTCTGTCTCTTTAAAAAACAATAACCACAAAACCAAGTCAGAGTTGTGTTTATAATTGTAGAGAGATGATCAAATAGCCTTCCTTCGAGGGTCTGTCTGGCCATAAAAGAGCGATCACGCAGTTTAATACAAAGATAACACAGTCTCAGTATATTCATTGCTCTTAGAATTCTTGCTGTGCCCTGCCCGCTTACAACCCCAGCAGTTAGAAAGATGAACACATTGCAGATGTTTGGGGCCGGTGCCTTTTGGTAAAACTTTGACGGGAGGAGTTCTGTTTGTCCTGTGCTGCCTTCCCGTATTTGCAAAGATTCCCATCCCTTGCACTTTGATCGTGAGTGAGCTTGTCAGAACTTTTATTTTCTATTACTTACGTTTTGTTTTAAAGAGCAGATGTGAGGGAAACCTCGGATTACCGTCGTCTACCCCTCATTGAACACATGAGGAAACCTACACCTGCGGGAGGGCCACGGGTTAAGTATTTGGTAGACTGAATTATCTGATAGCTTTTTTGTCTATGAAGAATTGCTAACTCCTTTGTGCTTTGCAAGTACCCACTTTGGTGACATGTACTATAATTTCGAAATGGTTAAATACATTTTAAATGGGATCCTTGACAGCCGTACAGTGATTTGCAGTGCAGATTGGGCTGCTCCAGTGTAGTTTCTGGAGAACGACTTGATTTATCAAGTTTATTTGCATCTCAGAATATGGTTCACGTAGAGACTTGTAGTCTCTGGGATTTATCTTAATCACTGACATGATTTGTGAGGTACTTTATAAATCTTTTGGGGGGAGAGGGGGAAGTCATGTCTAAGTCACTAAGCCAACAGTATGTAGTTCATAGAATGTTTGTAAAAATGTGATGTTTATTTCTGACTTTTAAAAACAGGTTAAGTGAGTTACTGAGCATAAACTGCAAACTTACCTGCACCGCAAGAACAAACACTTTTTTTAGTTGTCTTTATTCGATATTGAATAAAAATGTCTGAGCTAAAGGGAACCTTAGAGATCACTCACTCTAATCTCTTTATCTGTGAGGAGGTGGAAGTTTGGAGTGAGCACAGAACCGATCCAGAGTCACAGAGTCAGGGTTCTAAGGTGATACTGAAAGCAAGGAGGGGAGGGTTTAGGCGTCTCAGCTGTTAAAGACCTATGTCTCAGCTCGTGGGACAGGGAGGCCCCCGTGCAAGGCAGGCGACCCTCACCAGAGGTCTGGGCCGTTGGGATCTATCGTGTTATCGTGATCTCGAATTGGCCCCTTGGAACATGAGCAGATACCCACACCCCCGGAGAAGTTTGCTTACTAAGTCGAAATGCTGAAGATGCAACTGAGATGCAGAAAAGACGGTACAAAGGAGTAGGAGAGGAGATGGGATAAGCCAAGATGCCAGAGCAGGGAGAAGGCACAGCGTTGCATCTCTGTCTCTTAGCCCGCCGGATTTGAGAAGCAGGGGCTGCTGGTCCAGAGGGGAGAGTTGGACGCGTACGAGGTCTGTCGGGAAAGTAGCCGGCCACTGTTAATAATACGAGGACACTTTGCGAGACATCCCTGTAACCTGGCAGCCGAGGAGCGTGGCCCGGGTTGTGCATGCGTGAACAGTGACACGGCGCCGTACTGGTCAGCGGGGTGCTGCGTGCCGTTGAGTGAGCATGCGTGCTGTGTGTCCGTTGCATTCAAAATTGAGCAAGTGGAGCAACGAATATGCATCAGATTTTGCATTAAGCTCGAACACTCCTCCACAGAAACTATTTGGATAAATCAGAAGGCTTTTGGGGATGATGAAATTAGTTCAGTGCCAAAAAAAAAAAAAAAAAAGACAAATGCTTCGAAGATGGTTGAGACTTTGTTGAAATGAGCTACGTTCTGGAAGGCCTGCCACAAGCAGAACAGCTGAGAATGTTGAATGCCTAGGTGAAGAGACAAAGTCTTTTACTGTAAAGTTAAGTTTATGTTGAAAATATGGAATGGAGGCATCAAAAAAAATTTAGCCATCTTCAAACAATGGGCCATTTGCGCAACAATTTAGGAAGTGTTTTTCTTTGCATGGCACATTTAACGCATTCTTTGCCAGTGGGCTTGCCTTTTGGAGAAGGGCTGTGGGGGAGCTAAGGGCATATTTAGCATGGGACATTTGCTTAGAAACATTTGAATGACCGCTATAAAATTCTGTTGTTTTAGACACCGCAGGGCAGAGGAAATTCCAGGAAGCCAGATTTATATTCTATGGTTGAAATACTTCAGTAAGCCCACTTTTAGAAAGTTGGAGTGCTTAGTAAGTTTAAGATTTTTCTTTATTTTCAAGAAAACAAAAGTGAAAAGGCAAGTGATGTTTTAAAATTATTATGGAAATAACCCAATGCCCATCAATACATGAGTGGATTAATAAAATGTGGTCTATGTATACCATGGAGCACTATTCAGCTGTAAGAAACAACAGTGATAGAGCACCTCTTGTATTTTCCTGGATGGAGCTGGAACCCATTCTACTAAGTGAAGTATCTCAAGAATGGAAAAACAAGCACCACATGTACTCACCAGCAAATTGGTTTTAATGGATCAACACCTAAGTGGACATACAGGAATTACATTTATCGGTGTCGGGCAGGTGGGGATGGGTATATACAAACATAATGAGTGAGATGTGCAGCATTTGGGGGATGGACACGCTTGAAGCTCAGACTCGAGGGAAGGGGGCATGGGCAATATATGTAACCTTAACATTTGTACCCCTATAATATGCTGAAATAAAAAAGAAAAGAAAATGATTATGGAAGTAGTTTTGACCTAGTAGACCCTCCTGAAAAGATCTGGGGACCCCCAGGAGTCTCTGGACCAACACTCTTGAGAACCATGGGACTGAGATGTCTGTCTGTTGCTGCCAGATTGATTTTATAAAATAGGCCGTTCGTTTCAAGAATCTAAACCACTTGTAGTTCTTTTTATTTATTGAATATATATGTTCCTGAGTTGTGGAAAAGTTGTAGTGCTTTCACTTACTGGTGCTCAAGTAGTTGTTAAGTGTGTTTTCAGAGCGTAAGAGACAATTGAATATTCAAAAGGAAAATTTAATGGAGAGTAGACTATTTCACAATCTGCTGTTTATTAAGGTAAGGATGCTTGTTGGCTGCATGGGGTGGCAGTTTGTGTGATTCCTTGTGCATGTAATGTGCAACTGAGGTATGGGGGCCACCCCTAAAGGCATCCTCTTTGAAAAAGGATATGTGCAAAACCAGAATTCTCTCTTCAATATGCAGAAAAATTGGCAGCTATGTTGATGAGCTCCTTAGTGCTGCTGTTGCTGTTAGACAGCATAATTAACTTTAGGATGCTAACATATGCGAAGGATTTATGTCTAGAACCATTTCCCAGGGCAGGTTTACCAGCTCCTTTGGCTCGTAAATCTTCCCACTTGCCTCCCAGTATCTGAAGAAGGGTGGTAGGCACGTCTACAGCTGGAAGAGCAGTGCTTTGGAACGTGTGTATCATTTCCACAGGGCATTATTTTGTTGAATGTCTACATGTGCTACACGAAGAGCTAAGTGAGCAGTACCTCGTTCCATCCTGACTTCAGCCCCGTTAAGTTTGATGTGGCTCCATTCCCATTTCCGGTAATTTAAGCTCAGTGGGTCTGGATAAAATCCAAAGGCCATCTGAACTCCAAAGTCCATACTTCCCCTTTTACTATCCTGTTTCCCCATTACCCGGGGAGCTGACAGAAGGAGAGATGTGTGAGAGGAAGGGGATGACTTGGGTTTTGAAAATTTGATAGTTGGAGTCAGATTTGGGGGAAATTTTTAGTTTTCCAATACAGAAGAGAATGATTCTCCTGCGTCAAGAATGTATGTGGAAAAGAATAACCAAAATGGAACTGAGACCATTTGGAGTCACTCAGTGGTTCATTCTAGATGGGCCAAAGGATTTGAGAAGGTGAAGATACGTGTTTACACGAGAGAGGAAAGTACTATTTAGGAGACAGGAGAACTGTTAAAAGAGATGTGTTTGGGAAGCAGAGGGGAATCAGTAGTACCCTACAAGGTATGATCCTAGTAAGTCAAGGGACAGTTGAGTTCTTAATTATCTGTGTTACAATGGTGGTTGGCTTCAATGAAGTCACGGGGTCATATAGGTTCCTTGGTATTTAAAAAATATAATGGGACAGGAGTGGGTGGGTTAAATGAACAGAAAACAAGTTGTACTAGTTATCAAAGCCAGGGGCCATTAGTGTTTAGTGGATAGAAAACTGTTGCTTTAACACTTACATCGCCTTAAAGGTAAATGTATACATTGCCCAATTTAAAAATAGATTGTATTCCACAAATGAATTTGCAATTTGGTTGTTTATACCTTGGAACACAGTATCTTTTACAGACTAGTCCAAAGAAAGATCAAATGTATTTAGCCCCAGTGTGAATTTAACATAATTTTGCAATGAAAAAGAATTGTGTGCAGTTTACAAAGCAGTTTCACACGTTTGGCCTACCCAGTTCCCTGAGGTTAGATTTAGTACCATTCTCATTTTGTTTTTAAAACATTGTAGTGAGGAGGAATAACACTGTGCAGAGTACTTTGGTAGGTTCTCAGCTGGGATGTATGCATTTTGAGACATCAGTAATAATAACTTCAGTCGTTGTTGGTTGGGATCAGATGCACCCTAGCTGACCTGGTGTATGTATTACATGTATGCGTGGTGTACATGTATATGATGACCTTTTAAGTGTAGAGGCAGGAAACCAGGTCATGAGAAGCCTCCTTTAATTACAGTTCCATAATGGGGTCTATCATAAAGAATCCTGGTAAAGGTGCACTCAGTGGTGGGAAGACCTGCTCAGAGTTGTTAGGTTCTTAAGGTTGCCGATTCTGCAACTCACAAATTGTCAAGGCAAGGAAGGGTTTGGGGGGAACATACAAGCAATGCATGAAGTATAAAGGACAACGTATTAAGCTGCTTTGGTGAGGACGTTTTGTAAGTTGTAAGGAACTATTATTACTACACGAATTGTACATTATCTTTTGTTTGAGATTGGTGAGTTGATTGATTCCAGAGCCTTTGACGTAACTTTGTTTGAAAGGTGAAACACCAGGTGAAATTAATTGCAAAAGTGGGCAAAACACACCCACGATTGTTTATAAAAGGCTAGACACAATCAAGGAAAGTTACAATTTGTTAGAAATTCTTCTGGCTTTTTGTTTTCTGAACCACAAGAAGGTGGCTTTGTCTTCTTGTCACTTGTTGTGATAGCTGAGATATAGAGAAGTACTTGAGAAATGAGCAGTAAGATCTCAGGTTCCCCCACGTCTACAATAGGAAAAGGAAAAGAAGGGTATATGGGGAAAATGCCTCTTTAAAAAACACTATTTTGCCTGTGTTCCCTAAAAGTGGTATGAGTACGCATCAAAGCAATACAGAAAGATTTTTGTTTTCTGTTCTCATTTGTGTTACAAGTGTGTTTGAATACTCTGAATTTTTCCTTTGTAAAAATTAAGAATGTCCCCAGATGAAGATTTGCTTCACTTTTTATGGAATGAGCCTTTTAAAATATTAGCTGCTTAAATGCAGATAAATAGAACTGTTTTCCTGATGTTTATTGTTGAAGTTTCATAGCACATTTTCATTTGTAAACTATTGAAATAGCAACAATAGACCTATAAAATAATATATTTCAAGAAGATAATTTTTTATAAGAAAAATACAGTCTTAATAAAGAAGATACAAAAAACTGGTGCCAAACTTGTGCGTGAAAATTGAGCTCTGTGTTTACTATATTGTGTCTAAGTGTCAAGTCGTTTTTTGTTTTGGGAGGGTTTTGTGGTTGCAGTGGTCGATTGGTTTTAATTTGAGGCTTAGACACCAAAAACTGTAGGCCATGTGCTTTGATCTGATGTTTTCCACTGTTATTATGAAGGCTGTTAACTGCTTATTTAAGGTTTGTTACTTGGGAAACTTGGATAATCCTAGAGACTCGGACCGTCAGCTCTGTGTTGGAGATTTGACTCTCCACAAGACGATGAAAGTTCTGCTCATTAAATGAGAGCTATTTACAGTGTGTGGTGTGGCACTTAGAATGCTTTATTAGTAGTAGAAATTGGTGGGAAGTCACTATTTCTCGCCGATCGGGAGTGTGAAATATGGTGCAGGTTTGTTCCTTACAGAAAGTGTTTAAGCCAGTGGAAAACAGGGCGAACATTCCTGCCAGCTCCCCCCGTCCTTCTCTTTTCCCGTAAGGACAACCAGGTAGTGAGTGACCTTCTCGCCAGAGGGAGGCATGGCGAAGCCGAGGGCACAGGATTCTTGGCCAGATGTCTAGCTAACCTGTAACCTGGGTTGACCCGGGTTTCGTCCCTAGTTCCCAAGTCCCTGTTCCCAAGTCACATCACGTGCCCACTGACCCAGACACACACACACACGGCTGGCCCTTCAAAGACAAGGAGACTCGTGTGAGGGCACCTTCATGAGAGGAGGCTGGAGAGTCCAGAGGGAACTGAACCTTGGAGAGTTTCTCCATCTTTCTGCTCCTCAGTCTTAATTTGTGCAGTGGAGATGACAGTTCCTCCTCGGAGATGTGCTAGGTCAGGTCTCATAACGGCTCTGTCCTGCGGCGGCCGCGAGGTGGCTGTCCTTCGCCTGCTCCCAGTGCGATTTACAGTGTCCGATCTGGAGACCCTGGCGTGGCCTCCCGTTGCAGAGGGTGGGGGCGGGCCTGGCCCTGTCGGGAGACCAGCCGTCCCTGCTCCACGCGCAGCCAGGAGCGCTGCCACGCGTGCCTCGCCTTGGCGCCAGGGTCTCAGAGGAGTGTATGTGCTCTTCCCCTTGCAGCCTTGCCCCTCAGCCTTTGCTGCCCCTCCCACGGAGCCTGCTAAACGTCAGCGATGCTTGGGCCTGATGGGTCGGTGTCCCCAGTGAGGGCATGTGCAGGTTTTGTCGTGGTCATTGTCTTTGTTAGCGCGGCTGCCGCCGCCGTCGTCCTGAGACTGTTGAAACAGGAAAGTTTCCTTTCATACAACAGCCCGTGTGTTTGGTGGGCTGCTGGAGTGAGCACAGCCCCCTCCCTGGGGACATTTTCACACCTGCGTTTGAGTCCCTTGCTCATTGACCCTTGAGACCGCTTGTGACCCAGGCCGTGGGGCACTTGCAAAGTTTCGTGGGGTGGCGTTCCACCACCAAAGGCCAATGGGAACTTGCCCTGAGCTTGCACCGTTGTTAGGTGTGTTTGCTTGCACCACGCCAGTGCTCAGTGCTGAGACACTTAGCGCAGCTCTCAGGCTACCTCGCCGCTGTCGTGGAGTGGGCGTGTCTCCTCCTTGCCCGCATCCCTTGTCACCTGCGTCACATGCGCGGGCAAGAGGCGCTCCTAACCACGCTTACCTCGGGGAGTCAGCACGCCACGCACGCCGTGACTCTGCTTGTTTTCTGGTACAGAACGGCAAAATTGCGCAGGAAGGTAGCTTTGTTGTGTTTTATTTTTCTTCGATTTGTTTTTGCTTTTTTCCAACCATCCGCAGCTGACCCTCCTGTTGATGAGTCAGGCCTCGCCTGTGCAGTCTCTTCTCCCTGGTCAGCTCCTCCATCCCGGGGGCGCGGAGGGGACTGTAGGGTCTGAAGGCGACCTTCCATTCTGGTAGCCAGTTGCTTTACCTCTTAATGACTGACTCACTTGGGTACTGTTTCCCATCTTAAAGTTGGAGAGCTTAGTATATCCTGTCCATCCAGATGGGAATGCCTTTGGAAATTAATATTATACAGAAATAATGCTTAGGCATCGCTTTCTCCCTCTCTCATTTGGGTCTGCGAATGCTCACGCATTGTGAAAAGTGTTTGGCACCACTTAGAATTTGTGAACAATAGTGCTAAGATCCAGTGTCAGTTGGAGACTGGCGGGGCCAGAATGGTTGATGGCACAATGAATGTGTCACTTGACTAAGATTTTTTTTTTATGGTGACTTTCAGTCTCCACTCCCTCGGGAGCTAACAGTGAGCCGCAGTTACCTTTCATTGCTCTGTGTGTGTCGTCTGTGCTGTCACAGAGCCGTAGGGGAGCGGAACCAGTTGGAGTAATTAGATCGAGGCGTGCACGTCACACTTCTAATATCATTCTCTTTTCAAGGGATTACCAGTGTCCATTTAATAAAATGAGATTAACCCTCTGCAGCAGAAGTATTTGAAAGCTGTCAGTCAGTGTAATCTTGACAGCTCTAAAAAGTAGTGTTCTCAGCTCTCTTAGAAACACTGTCATGTTTTATTGGCTGAAACACTATTTTACTGCCCAGGGATATGCGTGTCTATTAGCACATGAGAATACACTATTTCCTTTGTAAAAGGAAAATTTTTATGGACTCATCCATGCTAAGTCAAAAAAAAAAAAGTAGAGATAGCATATGTATACCATAAATTTAGTTTTGAGTTGCCAGATACCAATAATAAAATACCTAAGAAGTTGTGAAACCAAGTAAAAATTTTAGAAAGCATGTATAGAGCAAATAATGATAAGTCGTCTTTTCTCGAATGTTTTAGGAAACCTCGGATCAATTCTCAGCTGGTGGCCCAGCAGGTGGCTCAGCAGTACGCCACTCCTCCACCCCCTAAAAAGGAAAAGAAGGAGAAAGTTGAAAAGCAAGACAAAGAGAAACCTGAGAAAGATAAGGAAATCAGTCCTAGTGTTACCAAGAAAAATACCAACAAGAAAACAAAGTAAGTTTCTGGTTATAAGTACGCGGTATTATTTTGCAGGTGAATCCAAGATACCTTTTAAATGCCTCTCTCTTGTGTCTCCCTCTTTTTAGACCAAAGTCTGACATTCTGAAAGATCCTCCTAGCGAAGCAAACAGTATACAGTCTGCAAATGCTACAACAAAGACCAGCGAAACGAATCACACCTCCAGGTACTCAAAAACTAGAACGGAGTTGCTAAGATTTACTGAATCACGATCAAGAACCAGGGGTGGGTTTGTAATCGGCTTCAGTACTGTGGCCACAGCAGGGGAAAGCTAGCGATTTTGCAGCCGTCTCAAGCTTTGCTAGCTGATGCTTGTTTCTGTCGGCACGCTGGTAGCTTTGGCACGCGCGGTAGACAGCCTAGATTCGTGAAATCTTTGTGCGTATTGATGACATTCTGCCAGAAGCTGCGTTTAATCCGTAAGTTACTTAATTGGCTGTCCCCTCTGGTGTCCCTTGCAGGCCCCGGCTGAAAAACGTGGACAGGAGCACCGCACAGCAGTTGGCAGTAACTGTAGGCAACGTCACCGTCATTATCACAGACTTTAAGGAAAAGACTCGCTCCTCCTCGACGTCCTCCTCCACAGTGACCTCCAGCGCGGGGTCGGAACAGCAGAACCAGAGCAGCTCGGGGTCAGAGAGCACAGACAAGGGCTCCTCCCGCTCCTCCACGCCAAAGGGCGACGTGTCGGCAGCGAATGACGAATCTTTCTGAAATTGCACATGGGATTGTGAAAACTATGAATCAGGGTATGGAATTCAGATCCTCCACCTGCCCGTGCTGCCTGCACCCTGGAAAATCTCTGTGGACATCGACCTCTTAGCGATGCTGCCAGGATCGGCTCTGCTCGCCGTGGGCATCTGGCCACCGAGGAATTCTGCACCCTGACGATTACTCTTGACACTTTTATGTATTCCATTGTTTTATATGATTTTCCTAACAATCATTTATAATTGGATGTGCTCCTGAATCTACTTTTTATATAAAAAAAAAAAATCTGCTGTGCACAATTTTCCATGTACATTACAACTGGTTTTTTGTTTTTGTTTTGTTGGGGGGAGGGTCGGGAGGGGGAGGGAGCTTTTATTTATTGTGTTCACAGACCCCATCTTTTCAGCATATCCTTTTAAGTTTAGTTCTTCCTTCCAGTTATACTATGTACTATCAGTTTTGATATAACTATATATATATAAATATAAAATTATATATAAAGGGTTATTTGAAACCAATCCATGGCAACGCTGGTGCTTGATACACTGTGAAGTGAATACAACGTTGAACAGTTACAGATCTGGGACAGTCCCTTCTATGAAAGTGCTGAAATTAACTTAAAATTAGTCTTATGTGAAGTACGTTCCAACCTCCATGGGAACTTGACTCTCTCATCTGTCTAAAGAGTACTGGACGCTATAAAAATATATATTTTTTACACAATGTGATCTCAGATTTAAAGACTGCTCCAGATAGCCTGCATTTGTGATGGAATAACTGACAGATCACAAGTGGTTTAGTTGGGGAGGGCTTTGATCATTCAGAAGTAACTAAACTAGCTCCAGAATGCCAAGTATTAGTGTAAATTATGGTTACATGTTGACATTGCTGTCTTCTCACGTAAGCACTCACGAAAACATGGTATTCTGTCACTCGAATTCCATCCATCTTCCAGACCTCTCTGCTCATGTCTTGAGGTAAATCTAGAAGTTGTCTCTTAGTTTTAGGATCGAAACAGTCTAAACTGTTATTTTTGGTCCACGTGGGAAGCAATCGCTTGTTTCCACCTCCCTTCCACGCGACATCTCGGAGGCAGTTCTTGTAGTTGAAATCTGTTTGGTTGGTGAACCCTTAACCTGCCAGTTCAGTTGTGAGAGTCGCTTTCTCTAAACCTACCATGATTCATTTTACTGAACGAAAGTGATCAGCCGCCCATCCAGCCCGGACACGGAGCTTTGCAGTGTTTGGAGACATCTCTCAAGTCCCTGGAGGGACATCTCACGCTGGCCGCAGGCAGCGAGAGATCTGCTACCTCCCTGACACAGATGGCTTGAGTAAACTGTTGTATTCTTCTCACTGTTTTTACTGTCTTACAAAAAAATAAATCAAAGACCACTAAAATGATCCCACCCCCCCCTCCTCATTTAAAAAAAAAAAATTATTCTTGTTTTGCTTTGCTTTTGTTTGGATTTGGGGTCTGTCTTCTATGTGACTTTCACATTCATACCGGCGGAGTCTGTAGTACTTCGAAGTCATTGCAAGCATGAGAATTTGACTTAGGGACTCACCGCAGGGCAGCCCAACTTGTAAGCAAGCACCACATTCTGGTGTTAAAAACCTGGTTTGCTTAATAATAGAAGTGATTTCTGTCTGTGGAGGCAACAAGTAAAAAAAAAAAAAAAAAATTAACAGCTTGAATTGAGTAGCCAACAGGAAAGGTTCCTTTCACATTTACATTAAAACTATTCTGTAGTCACTGGTGTTCCATAATTTAAATTCTGTTCATAAAGGTATATAGATTCTAAAGCAGTGCCATTCGTTGCTGTGGTTCTGTTCTCAAATGCATGGACGATGTTCCCCTCTTTTTAAAAAAAAAAAAACTCGTATCTGGGATGCAAGCTATGCTTATCTTTTTAAATACATTTGTAAAGTATTTATTAATGAACCAAAGGAAATCAGATGCTTTCTGTAAGCATCAGAATATATAATACATAGTGATTTGACTATGAATTTTAAATCTACATTTTAATATTAGTGGGATATTGCAAAGACATTCCTTCTAAAAGTTTTAATATTCCTTTTATTAAGGGTCTCAGGGAGGGTAAATTAGTCAGCCATATTTATTTTCCAGAGGTGTAAGGAATTGCTAAGTTTTTAAATTAACTTTTTAAGAAAAAATTTAAATAACCACCAAACTCATGGGTTGCACTGCTTTTTAAACCAGTAAGTGTTGGTATGCACTTTGTTCAGAAACACTGTGTACTTTTTCGATAACTAGTTTCATGTAAAGTGATTGGACCCCCCTAGATTAGTGGAAAAAGCTGATTAACCAGCTACTCATAGGCTGCTAATTCATTCATTGCCAATGTCTTGGTTTTTCAGTTTTGCCTCCATGATAAATTAAAAGAATGGGGAGGGGAGAATTAAACTTCAGAACATGTGGCATGAAATTGCCGTCTTGGTAGAAACTGCAGCTAACGGTGGGAGTTGTTCCAATCAGATGTCCCGGGGCCGGCCCTTCAGCTGCTGTTGTGTATTCTGTTGGGATAGGAAAGTGGTAGGTACTTTTTAGACTTTTAATTTCTGAAATTGATGACGTCCCTCAGGCATGTATTCTGGAAATGGAATTCCTGTAACTTCCTGCATTTGCCTACAATTAGTAGGCAGCGCATAGAAACACTAGTGTAGATTACAAAGATATATATTAAAAGAGGACCAGAAATACTTGGTATTCAGTGGCACAGAAAGCAGGTTAGAAAAACAAAACAAAAAAAAGAAAGCACAGTGTTAACGCTTGCAAAGAGCTCACCTGACGTGCTCTGCTGAGTCATTCAGTCAAAAAAGAGGAAAGCAAAGACATCTTGACACCCACAAAATATTTTAACCAAAACCTTTCAGTTTCAATCTGGATATTTAAAAACATTGGCAGAAGCTTCTGTGAGTTTAGTTCCACTAAGATGTTTTCACCTGCCTTATCAAGACCATTCTCAGTCTACTTTTTTAAGCTACCGTATCTTAAATTATTGAAAATTTATTAATTGCTGAGTATATAATAACCTTTGCTTGTATGTAACCGAAAATGGTTTAAGAGCCAACATTTAGAGTATGGCAATGGAGCTGAACAGTTTTTAACGCGCAAGCAGTTCTGTTCTTGTGTGTGACTTGTAACCTTAATTTACTGTGTAAAGGTGGTTACATTACTTCCTTAGCCTTGTTCGTTGGAGACAAATAGAGAATGCTTGTTAAGTATGTCAAAACATAATCTTGTGAATTTTTGTTAATGTATTATACGAGCTATATTTTTCATTTGCCCAGAAAGACAGCTTGTATAACGCTTTCGAAAGTTTCTGCTCTGTGAGGTCTTAGAGCTGACAGTCTGTTAGGTTATTATTATTATTATTTTTTTTTTTCCTTCATGCTAAAGTGTCAGTTGGTGGTTTTGTGAACTGGTCAGAAATTCACAGGTCTTAAATGTTTTGGGGAAATTTATATTGGACACTGCTCTTTGTCTAGCAAATAAAAGATGTTAATATATTCCTGTTACTGGCATGTGCACGACTATGTTATTAGAAGCCACTTTATCATTTTCCTGCTTTAAATAGAAATGTCTATTTATGAATTCTGCTTGTAGTTTTTTCACAAATAAAATAGTAAAATTTACATTGGAAATCTTTATTTTTGTGTGTATAGATTTTAGCCTTTAGAATAAGAAGTTGCATTTGATACCTTTGATTTTTAACTTGTGGAATATTTCCAGTGTGAATAGGAAGTTCATTTCGTTTTTTAGAACTCGAATTGTTTATCAGAAGCTGAAGTTGCTTTGGTGTCTGTCTTAGTACCTGCTCACTGATACAGAAGAAGACGTAATTGACAAAACAGTCACCCACATTTGGAAGAAATCAACTGTCTTCTAAGTGCGTCCTCTGAGATAGGTCGCAGTGATTTAAAGTAAAGGAAATGATGGAGATGATGCTAAAAATGGCTAATTCAGGGCTGAAAACTCTCAAAAGACAACCCCTGTTTCTGGCCAGCTGCAGTTAGGTCCACGGCGGCTCAGGGACCTGAAGCAAGTGCAGCATCAAACCCAAAACCCACACGTGCAAAAAGCTCATCAAATCCCTCGTGCCGGGGGGACTGCTGAGCCACACGGCTGTGGCCTTCTGAAACGTTATGAAACCACCTAACCCTTCAGGGCTTGTCCCTGATTGCTGTGTCTTGGGTCTGCCCTTGAGCTGGCACTGACGGGAAGAGAGCGTAAACAGTGTAGGCCCCTGATTGGGAAATGGGTTTGTCCTGGTAAATAAAAGAAAACTTAGCAAATTCCATTCTCCTCTGTCCTCATTTTCCAGTACAGCATCGTGACTGAGAGTGGCTCCTTAGAAGCCTTAGGGTCTGGAAGGGGTGAAGGGCAGGTTTTGGGTGGGGTCTGGGACGCAGGCCATTTTGGATACAGGTAGGCAATCTGCTCACCTCGCCCTTTCCGCTTTCCTTAGTACCCGAGCAGTTCTTTGCGAGGGTCCCCTCCACGCCCGGGGACCCCATTGGGGAGGATGGGAACCACCTCCCCTGCTAGGTGTGGCCCTGCTGCAAGTGTTTGGCTTTGTAGTGGGAACATAAGGATGTTTTTTAGGAAGAGTATAGTCTTTTTTTTTTTTTCCAGTTGCATGGACAGTAAGGGAGACCAAAGGCTTCTCTCTCGTCCTCAGCCAAATTCCAGTGTTGACACCAGGTGTCCAGACCCCCTCTTGAGGAATCCCGTGGTCAGGGTGTGACAGCTTCACGGTAAGAGGCTTGTGAATTTCTCTTGACCAAGGGTAGAATGATGTCTTAAGCCCCAACGTGCCCAGGCTGGAGCTGTCTGCTTTCGTAGTCACGTGGCTGGCGTGGACATGGAAACCGGCCAGCTCCTGCCTGGGACAGGGACGAGAACGTGAGGGATGTCAGGAAGGCCCTGGGTCTGCCTCACCCCTCACTGCCCAGCAGTCCTGAAGAGCCACTCCTTAAAACCATGGCAAGGCAAAGATGAGAACCAGCCTTATGTTCAGATCAAAACTCTGGAGCAAGCTTCTGTTTGCTAACTACTGAAAGAAGCCACAGCCTATCTCACTGTCCTTATGGCTCTTGTCAGGAAGGCACTATGCAAATGGACAGCTGGCTACTGCAGGAAAGGCTCAGGTTTTTCTAGAAGGGATCATAGGACGTGTCTGGAAACAAAGGGAGTGAAAGTAGGTATGCAGATGTGATGTTCTTCCTGGCGATCTTCTCTCGAGCCATTGCACTGACGCATCTAGTCCCTAAGCATCTACCGTGTCTCCCCGAAAACCAGACAGGGTCTCATATTTACTTTTCCTCAAGAAGACACCCTAGGGCTTATATGCAGGGGATGTGTTATTTTTTTTTTAAGTACGGTACAGCCATCTACATTTATTCAAACAGAGTGAAGTCGTCTTCTTGTGGAACATCATCCTCACTCTCCAGACCCCGAATCCCATCCTGAATGTCTTGCGACTCTATTTCCTTTAGGACCACCGGCCCCGATCTCTCCTGTCGAGCACTGGAGCTGTCACGGGGCGGATGGGAAGGGCTGCTCGTGTCCTTTCCCGCTCCGCGACGACACGCGTGGGTTGTATAGACGCGCTGCGCAGCCACGCCCGGCACCAGGGCTGATTTTCGGGGCGGGGCTGCTATTGTGCACGTGCTCAGACATCCTGCTGGGGCTTGTTTTATGGGCAGGTCTTGTTTTCGGTGAAACACGGTGTCTAGTCCCAAGGACGCAGCTGCTCTGGGCTGAGGTGAGCAGGGAGGGCTGTGGGGTTGGCCCACTGCCCCGGGTCCCCCTGACCTAGGTCTGGCAGGTGACACTGACCCCAACTGTTCCCCTGTCCCCCTGCGGCCTGTGCCAGACATCACTCATCAGTCAAGAGCGCTCTTTTTCAGCTCGATCCAGACTCAGAATCCTCAAGACAGCCGTCCCAGCCCGTGTTCTCCGGAGACACAACCCGTTTGTCATTCCTTCCCTGGACAAAGCCCACCCAAAACAGCCTGGGAGCCCTACAGGACAGATTTTAACCAACTCTCCCATTGTGCAGCCGGAGGGGTCCAAGGAGAAGGCCTGCTGAGAGGCTCCGGAGGAGTCAGGAAGGAAGAAACCATTCCGACACCCAACTCTTCACGGCGCTCGGCTTCCTGATTGAACCTGGGCCGGACTGGAGGGTTCCGCGGAACCCAGCATTGAGCACCGCGGCCTTAAACGCAGCCCTGCACCCGGCACCCAAAGGCCTGCCGGCCGCTGCCCTGCCGTGCGGGCCAGACCGGGACCCGCCCAGGCTGTCACACCGGTTCTGTCACCCTCGGGCTCTCAAGTGACAGGGCAGGGCCCCAAGCGGATGTGATCCTGGAAACAACAGGATGGGCCTTCGGAGGCAGAGCTGGCCGAGGCGCCCACATCTCAGTGCCTGGGTGACCTTGGGCCAGGCCGGCCGGTGTCCTTCGCTTCTCAGGCGGCCACCGGCGGCTCCTGCCCTGTCCTCTGCCCCGGGGGCTCAGGGGAGGTCGGGCGGTTTCACCACGTGCTTAATCGTGGGGAGCAAACTTTATTTTCTGAGCTTTCATTCTGACGCTTCACTGCCAACCCGTGAACGAGAAGCGTTTGTTCTGGAGGTTCGATGGTGTTTTAAAATGCTTATTCGTCCGTTTTCCTGGCCCAGAGGAAAGAGCAGTTGGTTAAAGGTCTGGTGTAAATAAGGAAAACGTCCAGCGGTACCTTTGACGGCCGCTTGATGTTTCTGCGTCTGCAAACAGTGTTACAGCGGATACGGCTTTTCCTCATTAAAAGTCTGATTTTTTTTTAAATGTTGTTTCCTGTCCTGTTATTATTATTAAAAAAGAGAAAGTTTAGAGGCAGTGGGAGGATTCGAGATCCACAAAGTACCAGCACGATCACCTAGTAGAAGCTTAATGCGTATTAGTCGCTGGGTTGCATTTATTTATTTGTTTGTTTTTTTGAGACAGAGTCTCACTCTAGAGTGCCGTGGCATCAGCCCGGCTCACAGCAACCTCAAACTCCCAAGCTCAAGCAATCCTCCTGCCTCAGCCTCCCGAGTAGCTGGGACTACAGGCATGCACCACCATGCCCGGCTCATTTTTTCTATACATTTTTAGTTGGCCAATTAATTTCTTTCTATTTTTAGTAGAGACGGGGTCTTGCTCTTGCTCAGGCTGGTCTCGAACTCCTGAGCTCAAACAATCCTCCCGGGGTGCTGGGATGACAGGCGTGAGCCACCGCGCCCGGCCTAGCATTTAAACACACGTGCACGTACACGCATATTCCTTCTTATTGGAGAATGGGATTGTTTTCAGTGGTGCATAAAAGCCACAGTTTCCTTGCACAGAGAAGTTCGAGCTACAAACCACTAGATCAGCCACAAACACACCCAGGGAGAGTGAATTCGAGATGACAGTCGTTTTTCAGCCTGAGTCACTGAGCCATCACGAGCCACCCTGGAAGGAGCAGAGCTTGGTGTCTGGGCGAAGCAGAGTCATGAGTCGTGTTCGCTGCCTCTTTGCATGTAAAGAACCTGTGCCCATTTGGAGAAGAGCGAGTTACCTCCCAGGCTGGAATTGTGACGATCTGGAATATGCGTGAGTGCGAGGCGTTCCCAAGAGGCCAGACCCTGGACAGTGCAGGTGGCGGCAGGGCGCCACCAGGGTGACAAGAGGGAGAACTGGGAGCAGCTCCCATTCATCCCGCAGCCATCGGCAGCCTCCAGTGCTGTTCACGATACTGTTGATCGTGTCTCTCGGTGTGTCGCGAGTGTGGCCGACAGGAGCCGGGGGCCCCTTTGGTGGCCTGCTGAGCAGAGGCGGGACCTCCCGCACCCCGGCTGGGCTGGTCCCTCTCCTGGAGAGGCCGATCAGTCCCGAGTGGGAACTTAGACCCAAGTGACTCCACGTCACCCCGCAACGGAGACGCGTGTGAGCGGAGCGTGGCGGGAATCACCGATGACGACCTGTTTGTATGTCCCCAGCCCTGTGACGGTTACTCCTTTTGCTCTGGTTCCCTGAGCCGTCGTGGTTTGGCATGCTCGTGGCAAAATTCATCAGAGCCGGAACAATGGCACGTTTCATGGGCGCTGTTCTCATCTCTCGTGTGTATTGATCCTCTCGGTGACCCTGCCCGACACGGCAGGGCTGGGCAAACACAGCCCGTGGGCCACACCCATCCCCACCTCGAGTTTTTATGCAGCCCTCGAGCTGAGAGTGGTTTTTACATTTTTTAATGATTGAAAGAGGTTGAAAGAATAATAATTTTAATAATCACTAGTAGCTTTTTAAAGAATCATTGAGACGTGAAAGCGACATGGATTCAGATCTTGGTGTCCGTGCACACAGTTTGACCGAACAGCAAGTGAAAGGCCCATTCTCGTGGACAGTGTCGTGTCCACGCTGGCTGCTGTCCCCGCTGCAGTGGCAGGGGACGGAGACTCGGTGGCCCCCAGAGCCTAAAATATTTACACGCTGCCCCTTTATGGCAAAAAGTTGTGAAGTGGAGGAATCAGTGACTCCCTGTTTCACAGATGAGGGAGCCCGAGTACAGAGAGGTTGAGGAGTTTGCCCAAGGTCGCCCAGCTGGTCAGTGGAGGAGGGAGGATTTGAATCAATGTTGTCTGATCCGGAGTCCCGGCTCTTAGTTTTCAAGAGGCCGAACAGGCACCTTGCCCCAAAGCGTGTTCTTTGGAACACGGGACAGGCCAGACGCCTGGCTGTGGCCACATGTGCCTGGTAAATCCTGTTCAGCGTAGACTCCCTCTTGGAGGTGCTGGGTGACATTGGCGTAGTAAAAGTTCCGCGAAGTCCTGCAGGAAAGCGGCCCCTTTAACTTTTTTACTGCAGTGTTTCAAAACTTACTCAAGGCCGGTGTGGTGGCTCACGCCTGTCATCCTAGCACTCTGGGAGGCCGAGACGGGAGGATCGCTGGAGGTCAGGAGGTCAAAACCAGCCTGAGCAAGAGCGAGACCCCGTCTCTACTACAAATAGAAAGAAATTAATTGGCCAACTAATATATATAGAAAAAATTAGGCATGGTGGCGCATGCCTGTAGTCCCAGCTACTTGGGAGGCTGAGGCAGCAGGATTGCTTGAGTCCAGGAGTTGGAGGTTGCTGTGAGCCAGGCTGATGCCACGGCACTCACTCTAGCCTGGGCACCAAAGCGAGACTCTGTCTCAAAAAGAAAAAAAAACGTACTCAACCTACGTCCTGCCAAGTACTATAACTTGGGGGAAAGCTTTGGGGAACAGAGCGAGGGTGGCAGTGGGACCGCCCGGGTACAGACCGCACCTCTGTGCCCTCGGGCACGCCGTTGAGCCTCTCTGCACCTCAGTCTCTCCCTCTGCAGAGTGGTGGGGTGGCTGTCAGGATTGGGTGAGCCGAGGAGCTCCTGGCTCCTGGTAAATCCCAGCTGATGCTAGTCCCCGCGCTGCCTGGGTAACTTGGGTCCTGCGGCTTGTGTTTCCCGCCACCGTGGGGGCCGCCCGGGGACCACTGTCGCTTTGCGGAGTGACAGCCCGTTTCACGTTCAGGTGCCTCGTGGTTACAGATGGGACCGTCCCCAGCCGTCAGACACGGCCCCCTGGCATCCTCACCGCAGACTGGAAAATGGGCCCGGAGCGTGTTGGTGGCTGGGAGCGCCGTCCCGCCTTGTGGCTCTCTCCGCTGTCGTTTTCTGCGAGATCTGACGGCGGACTGTGGCTGCCCTCATCTCAGTCACACTCCCGCCGCGCAAGCGAGTCGTCCCAGCTCCCTGGACACCAGAAGCCTTTCTTCCTGACAGCAGGGGCGACGCCGGCCGCCTCTTGATGTGACCGTCCGCTTCGGTGCCCGAGAAAATCCCCGGCCACCCGCGCCCGGACACCTGAAGGCTGCGCTTAGTGGGCTGCACTGCAGGGAGGTGAGTCTGGGCTGGGGGTGGGGGGTGGGGCCTGGCCTCGGGACCCGTCTGCGAGAGCCGGGCCACTCTGTCACCAGCATCCGCCTTTGCGTCCCCGAGAAAGGCTGGCACCGCCGGGGCCGGAGGGGAGGGACACGCCAGCTGGCACGTAGCAAGAGCCCAGCGGACAGTGCCGTTCACCCAAATCGGGAGCGTGGGGAAATGCACATTCGATGTGTGTTCTACCAAAAATAAGACAGGGTCTTGTATTTATTTTTTTCTTCAGAGGATACCCTAGGGCTTATTTTCAGGGGATGTGTTATTTTTTTTAATTACAGTACAACCGTCTACATTGATTCAAATAGAGTGAAGTCGTCTTCTTCTGGGACATCATCCTCACTCTCCAGACCCCGAATCCCATCCTGAATGTCTTGCGACTCTGTTTCCTTTAGGACCACTGGCCCCGATCCCTCCTGTCGAGCACTAGAGCTCCCACGGGGCGGATGAGAAGGGCTGCTCCTGTTCTCTCCCGCTCCGCGACGACATGCATGGGTTGTGCAGATGCGCTGCGTAGCCACGCCTGTCACTAGGGCTTGTTTTCATAGCCACGCCCATCACTGGGGCTGATTTTCATAGCCACGCCCATCACTAGGGCTTACTTTCATGGCCACGCCCGTCACTAGGGCTTACTTTCATGGCCACGCCCATCACTAGGGCTGATTTTCATAGCCACGCCCCTCACTAGGGCTGATTTTCATGGCCACGCCCATCACTAGGGCTGATTTTCATAGCCACGCCCATCACTAGGGCTGATTCTCGGGGTAGGGCTTCTGTTGCGCACATGCTTAGACATCCTGCCACGGCTTATTTTATGGGTTATTTTCAGGGAAACACGGTAAGAACAAAATGCGAGACTTCAGAAATGTCCCGTTCTCAGTGTACTCTTCTGCCTCCGTGGGTGCCTCAGTTGGAACGTTTGAGAAAGTCTGTGAGTTCAGTGCCCAGCCACATGGTGTCTGGATGGGGGAGGGGGTATGTATGTGACCAGGCGTCACTTCCCAGGCCCGCCATGGGCACCTGCTGGGCTCTGCAGGTGTAGATGGAGCCAGCGGCTCTCTCTCTCACTCCTGCTCCTGAAGGGCTCTAAAAAGGGCAAGAGTCACCCATGTGACATTGGCCTGTCCCCTCCCCTCTTCTCTGTGTCTCCCACCTCCCCCTGCCAGGGCAGCAAATGGATGGCGTGTGCACAGTGGAGACACAGGGCCTCGTGGCCTGCTTGGGTTGGGGGAACGCCACGTGCTATGCATCAGCCACCGAGTAATCGAGCGCTGCCTTCTCCAGAGCCAGGAGCAAACAGCCCTAATAGCTGTGGCCACCGGAACAGCGGATGTCCCTCCTTGTGGTCCCAGAACTTGACACCCTCTTGCTTTTGCAACCAGCACAACATGTTGAAAAGACGGCGGTCTTTGGTCTCCATGGAAAAAGCGCCCAAGCCGCAATTCGGGACGGTTCGAAGTGGCCTCTGGTTAAATGTGAGTTCCGTGGGGCCGTCCTTGCCGCACCTGGGGTCTGCTAGACGAGGAAGGGATCTCGCTAAGCTGGCCCGCCAATGCGGCCCCAGATAGGGAGTTCCAGGAATGATCCTGGAAAGAGTGAAACAGAAGCCCCCACCAACGGGGTCTTGAAGTCGGTTTGTGATTAGCCTCGCTGTGTGACACGAGATTTCTCAACTACAGGGAGGGGGAAAATAGATTCAATTTTAATAATTGACAGATACTCGTATAGCGCAGTTCCCACGCGCTTTGCAGAGGGCTGATCAGCACGTGCTGGGGGGGGCGGGTTAGGCCACAGCCAGGTATGAACCGATCCGACCTATTTTTTTTTTTCTTTTTAATTCTAGGTTTCTCCTCTGAGTGACAGGCAGGCCGGGCCGTGACTGCTTTGGGCAGAGGTGGCCGTCCTAGAGCCTGGGCATGAGCGCCACGGGGGGACCCAGGCTGCCGCCCCTGCCCTCGTTGAATCCTCGACCTCCCGGACTCACCTGCAAACCGAAACTGAATTTCCACGTGACCTGCCGACCTCGGCTTCCCCCAGGGCCGACGCCCCGGCGGACGGCGGACGGGGGCTGAGAGGTTTGCCACCTGTGTCCTCATCACCTGCGTCCCCCAGGGCACAGCGTGGCCTCCAGACAAGTCTCCTTTGGCCCGTCCCCGGGTGGCAAAGCGTTTCTGGGTGCGAGTGCCTTCGGGTGCCGTGCTCGTCCGCCAGGGCCGCCCCGACTACGGCCGCGGACTGGTGGCTTCGGCGACCAGAACCGGTCGCCCCACAGTGGTGCAGGCTGGAGCCTGAGACCACGGCGTCCGCAGGGTCGGGTCCTTCCCAGGACCCAGGGGACGGTCTGTCCGTGCCTCCGTCCTGGGCTTGCAGACGGCCACCTCCCGTCTTCACGTGTCTGTGTCCTCTGTCCCTGTCTGTGTCCCATTCCCCTATTTTTTATTACTATTTTTTTTTTGTTATATATAGTTTTTGAGAGAGTCTCCCTCTGTTGCCCAGGCTAGAGTGAGTGCCGTGGCGTCAGCCTCGCTCACAGCAACCTCAAACTCCTGGGCTCAAGCGATCCTCCTGCCTCAGCCTCCCGAGTAGCTGGGACTACAGGCATGCACCGCCATGCCCGGCTCATTTTTTCTATATATTTTTAGTTGTCCAGCTAATTTCTTTCTATTTATAGTAGAGACAGGGTCTTGCTCTTGCTCAGGCTGGTCTTGAACTCTGGACCTTGAGCGATCCTCCTGCCCCGGCCTCCCAGAGTGCTCCCCCTATTTCTAAGGCCGCCAGTCCTGGTGCGTTAGGGCCTGCCCTACCGACCTCCTGCTGACCCGATTGCCCTGTAAGGTCCCCGACTCCGCGTGAAGTCGCGTGCTGAGGCGTGGGGCTGGGTTTCGGCATGTGGATGTGGGGTGGGACGCAGTTCAGCCCTGACGGATGTGGCCAGCCCCTCCTTCTGCCCTGTCCCCTCCGTCACCGTGCCCGAGATGGGCACCTCCCACGCCGGACGCTCCTCCTGGCCCCTGTGTGCCTTCGGGCTCTGACTCTCCCTCGCTCGGAAGTTCGTTCGTTCATTCATTCATTCATTCATTGATCCGGTCAGCCATCCCTCCCAGTACCTGCTTCACGAGGGTGTTGAGAAGACATGAAACGAGGTCACGTTTTCCGCTTTTAGCCTCGTGGCTGGCGTGAGCAGGTGTTCGGCAGCATTTCTTCATTCATTCATTCATTTATGGAGCAAAGGCGGACGCAAGGCCAGGAGCAGGGCCGGGCCTGGTGGCGCAGCGGGGGCGGGCGGGGGACAGGCTGGCCAGTGGCCACGGCGCAGATGCGCAGACCGGCTGCGGCACGGGCTCCGCTAGCTGCAGGCGGGAGCCTGGCGAACACGCGTGTGGAGCGGAAGGAGAGAGGCTCGAGCCGGATCCCGGGGCAGGGGAGCACAGCCACGCGTGCAAATGTGGCCGTGGGGACCCGGCCGAGCCTCCTCCGAGGGTCGCCAGTGAGGACTCTCCAGCTGAGGCTGATGGTGCTGCCGGCAGCTCCCAGGGGACCGGGAGGAAGGGATTCCAGAACCTTCCCAGGAGGCCGCCGCAGGGGCCCCAAGAGAGAGGGGGAGGGGAGCTGGCCGGGAGGGGAGAGGCAGACACGGAGGGGGACGGGCGGCTTTGGGGGAGGCGGGGTAGGCAGAGGGGCAGGACCTGGGCATGGAGGGGGCGGGGCGGGATGGAGGTGACAGGCGTGGACAGGCATGGTAGGGGTGCGGCTTCTCGCGGCGGGCAGCGAGAGGGTCCGGTGTGCAGGGGCAGGTTGGACTTGATGAAGCAAGAGCAGCTACTGCTGATCATCCATCCATCCATCCATTCTTTCAACGACTATCTGCGGGGTGCTCGGGCGCAGCGACAGGGTGTCCGATGCCGGGGATCCCGCAGGAAACCGCAGGAAACCGCCTATGCGACGGCATGCTAACGGGGCTGTAGACAGTAGACACTCGAGCACAGGAAACACGGCCAGGCGAGGCGCGGGGGAGTGACTGGGGCGAGGAGCGTGGGCTACCGAAGTCGCAGTGGGCAGGAAGGGCCTCCGTGGAGAGGTGGCATCTGAGCTGGGTATAAAAGAGTCCGGGGAAGAGCACCCGGGCAGGGGCGCAGCGTGTGCAAAGGCCCAGGGGCAGAGAGAGAGGGGCTCGCGGTGGGGCGAGTGAGAGGCAGGCCAGGTCACGCAGGGACTTCCAGGCTAACGTGTCAGGCGCTCACGCCTTCCCCCGGGGGCGCGCAAAGCCGCTCCAGACGGCTTCGAGCAGGGGCGGGGGTGACAGGACCCGCCTCCTTCTGTATGAGAAAGATCAGCCCAACTTTGAGAAAAGACAAAGTGGAATTCCAGGGGCCTGGCCCGTTCCTCTTTTTGCTTAACTCGGTTTGAATTTGAGCTTTCATCTCTTGAGCCCCAGGAGTCTTGATTAGCACATTTGGGAAGGAAATCTTTTGTGAGCGTCGTGTGTCAAGGTCCGAGAATGACAGTGTCGGGGCCGGGCGGCCCTCGGGGATGGGCGAGGCCAGGAGTGCCGTGATTATTCCCCGTGGAGACCGGGGGTGCCAAGACCCAGGCCCCTTTTATGGGGACCAGCTGCTCGGGTTTGCGCCTGGACGAGTGTGTGTGCTTTCCTTGCCTAAACATGTTTGGCGACCACTGGGCCAAGTTTGCGCCCCTCTTTTATAGTTGGGGAAACTGAGGCCCAGGGATCTCAGGCCACCCGGCTGGGAAGAGGTCGGGCGTGAGTCTGCAGCCACTTTACCCGTGGCCTTCTGGGGGGCGGGAGGCTGCCTCCCCTGAGCCGGGCGGGGAGGGCGCCGTCGGGGCGGGGGGACTCCTGCCCCTCCTGGAGGTGGCCGTGCCCAGGGAGCAGCGGGCAAAGGAGCTTTGGGGTCGCCCCTCGCGGGAGGCGGGGAGCCACACAGCGGCAGATTCGCAGGCCGGGACAGAACGCGGACCTGTCCCCAGCAAGGTGGCCAGAGCTCACTCAAGCACCGAGCGCCTCGAGCCCTGTGCATGGTCAGCGCCCGACGGCTCTGCTGTTATAATTTGACAGCGATCGCTGATTTCTTTCCGAGTTCCACCTTGCACAGTGGGGGACAAAGGCTGACAAAGGCAGAGCCCGAAGAAGTCTGAACCGGGGCCTGGTTTGTCCATTAGCATCGAACTCCCACCTCGATCGAACGGGAGATGCACGTGCATCGCCGTGAGCTACCTCATATTGCTTTCCGCAGAGGCTGAACCGTTTGCTCCAGCAACCCCAGCCCTGGGCATCCACCCAAAAGACCCAGTGACACTCTGCAGGAAAGACGCCTGCACTCGAATGTTTGTAGCAGCACAATTCATAACTGCAAGGCTGTGGAAACAGCCCAGGTGCCCATCAATCCACGAGTGGATTAATAAAATGTGGCACATGTACACCATGGAGTACTAGTCAGCTCTAAGAAACAACGGCGATATGGCACATCTTGTATTTTCCCGGCTAGAGCTGGAGCCCATACTACTAAGTGAAGTGTCCCAAGAATGGAAAAACAAGCCCCACATGCACTCACCAGCAAACTGGCATTAACTGAGCAGCACCTGAGGGGACACACAGGTACTACAGTAACAGGGTACTGGGCAGGGGGGAGGGGGCGGGTGTATACATACATAACGAGTGACAAGTGCACCGTCTGGGGGATGGGCACGCTGGAAGCTCAGACTTGTCCGGGGGACAAGGGCATTATTTGAAACCTTAACATTTGTACCCCCATAATATGCTGAAATAATAAAAAAAGAAAATGCCACCTCGCCGCAAATTTCCGATGGCGCCGAAGCGGGAGAGCTCAGTGTCTCCCCACGTAGTGGGATTGTCACCGTTCCTGCAGCCGCGGCTCCGTTCCCGCGAGTTCGAGTTGCAGCGCAGGCTGTCACTGTTCGCACTTCTTTGTTTTATTTTTGCTTGTGTGATGAACAATCAAGATAAATAAAGCGTCTGTGTGATTTCGAGTAACTAAAACAAAAAACCCAAAACCAAGGGAAACAAAACAAAACAAAACAAATCCAAGCACGGCGTGCCTCGCCAGTGGACCAGGCTTTTCTTCTCCCAGGTTGAGGCTCCTGGGCCTGCTCTGCCGTGGAGTATAGACGGCATGGTCGTCGCGTGGTGCTCCCAACGCTTATTGATCGACTTACCGATCACCAGACACTGTGATGATGTGCTTCGCGCGCATTCTCTAGGTCTGTCCCCCGCCCAGAGCTAGGAATTAGTGCTATTCCCTTTTTTTGTTTTTTTTTTTTTTTGAGACAGAGTCTCACTCTGTCGCCCGGGCTAGAGTGCCGTGGCATCAGCCTCGCTCACAGCAACCTCCAACTCCTGGGCTCAAGCGATCCTCCTGCCTCAGCCTCCCGAGTAGCTGGGACTACAGGCATGCGCCACCATGCCTGGCTAATATTTTTCTATATATTTTTAGTTGTCCAGCTAATTTCTTTCTATTTTTAGTAGAGACGGGGTCTCGCTCTTGCTCAGGCTGGTCTCGAACTCCTGAGCTCAAACGATCCTCCCGCCTCGGCCTCCCAGAGTGCTGGGATGACAGGCGGAGCCACCGCGCCCGGCCGGCACTCTTCCGTTTTGCGAATGAAGAAGGCTGAAAGGGGCAAACGACCTGCCCCCGTCTCGCGGCTGGTCAAGACTCTGAGTCTGGATGGAGGGCGGGCCAGACCGCAGGGCTCCAGAAAAGTCGTCGAGGCTCCTCTCGAGACTTCCTTTGGTGGGAGTTGAAGCAGGATGGCGGTGGCTTTTGGGGGCTCCAAGGGGCATCTCGGGACGACTACAGACTGGCCCCAGCTCGGTGTGCGACCTCCCGACAGACTGTCGCTGCGAGCAGCAGTGGTGTCCCTGCTCCCGACGACCGGAACTCCCGGGCCTTGCCGGTGGGTCGCAGTCCGCAGCGTGGCGACGCTGCCTGACACGCCGTCCCCCGGGCCGCTTCACTCTGGGGCCGGAGGTCACTCCGAGCAAACCACGCGAGCGCGTCGACAACCTCTGCTCGCGTCACTTTCGGCTGGTGGCCGAGGGGAGCTGAATGCCCGAGCGCGCCATCAGTGCACAGGGGGCTGGGCATCCTGCGCAGCGTGCGAGCCACCTCCTCTGCCACCCGACCCAGCCCGCTAGGGCAGCTCGCCCGAGGCCACCCGGCCTCGCCACAGCGGGCGGAGGCTCGCGTCTTCTTTCCATGAGGACGAGGCTGGACATTTTCCAGGGGACCTTTGCCAAAGGCAGTACCAGACTTACTGTCGGTGGCGTCCACTTGCTAAGCCTCCAGCTGGCTCATAAGTGGTTGTCAGTCTCCCCTTGGCGAGTCACCCCTCCTCATCCTCAGTCCCCGTGATTAGGGCTGGGAGGTTGCTGTTCTCACCGGCCAACTTCCGGGGTAGACGCTCGATCCATTCCTGACCCATGGGACACTGCAAATCCTTCACCAAATTATTGTCTCTGGGCCGGTCATTTGACCCAAGCTGGGCCGATGGAAATGATGCCAGGACTTGTTCTAGAACTGTCAGAACCGCCGTTCACATTTCCAGTGAGCTCGTGAAGCTTGTGGAGTATGAGCCTGGCGTCCCTGGTGGCCACCTTTGGCACCTCTAGCGCCATGAAGTGAAGCTGACACAGAGGCAGTCGGGGCCAAAGTGTGAGGCGGAATCGTGAGAACACTGTGTGAGCGCCTGGATCCAGCCGTGCCTGAAAGCCCCGAATCGTAATACATTCCTTTTTGAGGCAGGGCTGGACCTAAGCCAGCGTGAATTGGCTATTTGTCCCTCGTAACCAAAACACACCTCACCAATTCAGAAACAGAGGCAAAGGCAGCAGAGTAAGATGACCGAGATCAGACCTGGGTTCACATCCTGACCCCGCCACTAACCGGAGGGTTCAGAGGGTTCCCGTCCTCCCTGGGCGAGGGGCCGGCCCCGCGGCGTGCTTGCCCACAGACCCCACGCGACCTCCTTCCTGTCGCCCATGGGCGGCTGGGGGCGGCAACCCCAGAATTGAATCCCTGGTCTCTGTCCCCCGCCACTCCCTCCCGGCACGGGGACCGGGGACAAGTTAGGGACAGACCAAGGCGTTTTCATCTTAGCAGCTACGCATCTGCGTCGGCGGCCACCCTCCCACCCCTTCTGCGTGAGAAACCCGGCTCCTCGGGGACAGGGACCGCCGTCTGCGCCGTCCCCACTGCGTTTCCAGTGCCCCGTACACAGTGGCGCTTAATAAGTGTTTCACGAGCGCGAGGATGGGGCAGACGATCGGCCTGCGGTGCTGGCTCTCTCCGCAAAGGTGTCAGAGGAGGAGAGAGCGGGGCGGTTTGGAGGCAGACGCCCGGGGGCGGCAGGTGGCAGTGGGGGCGGGGACAGCCGCCGGGACCGGGTGTCTGCAGGCGGCCGGTGCCAGGCGACCGGCTCTGGCGTCCCTCCCTGCCGCAGCCCGGCGATCCCCCCTCGCGGCGGAGCAAGGGGCGAGTGTGCTGTGCGACGCCGGCACCCCCAGGTTCCCGTGGCTGTCGCAGCGCGCTGACCCAGGCGGGGTGGCTCGCGACAACAGACGCGTGCTCTCTGGCCGTCCCGGAGCCCGAGGCCGACCCACCCAGGCGGCGGCAGGCCAGGGCCTCGCTGTCCCCCAGGCTCGGCAGGACAATCCTCGCGCCTCTTCCGGCTTCCGGCCGCTCGGGGCTGGCCGCGGCTTGTGGCCTCTTGACTCCAGCCTCCGCCCCGTCCCCGCACGGCTTCTCCTCCGCGCCTCGGCCTTCCCCTCGGCCTTGAAGGCACACTCGCAGGGATTTAAGACCCAACCCGGTAGGCGAGGGCATCTTTTTTTTTTTGGGACAGAGTCTCACTCGGTTGCCCGGGCTAGAGTGCCGTGGCGTCAGCCTAACTCACAGCAACCTCAATCTCCTGGGCTCAAGCGATCCTCCTGCCTCAGCCTCCCGAGTAGCTGGGACTACAGGCGTGCGCCACCACGCCCGGCTCATTTTTTCTATATATATTAGTTGGCCAATTAATTTGTTCCTATTTTTAATAGAGACGGGGTCTCGCTCTTGCTCAGGCTGGTCTCGAACTCCTGACCTGGAGCGATCCTCCCACCTCGGCCTCCCTGAGTGCTGGGATTGCAGGGTGAGCCACCACCCCTGGCCAAGGTGATCCCATTTTGAGATCCTTAATTTAATGACGTCTGCAAAGACCCTCTTTCTAAGTACAGTCGGGTCATATTACAGGTTGCAGGGGTTAGGACTCAGGCATATCCTTTTGGTGGCCCCATTCAACCCACTCTACCTGGGCCCGTCCTTGTTTAGCGCCAATCCCTGCTGCGTGGCCCTCTCCAGGGGAGCCCCGCTGGGTCCTGCAGCCTCTCGGGCCACATCTGATGGGGCTGGTGACAAGCAGCAGGGTCCCCCCGGGACGGGGCTCGCTCCCAGGCAGCCGGGTGGGGCCTGCTTGTCTGAAGAAGGAGGGAAGAGGTCGAGCCGGGGGTCTCGTCCTCGAGCAGTTCGCTGAGGGCGGACAGCTGGTGGGTTGTCTGCGACTCTGGGGTTGTTGAGTCCCTCGGCAGACGGCGATGCGCGCTGCTGTCTGAAAGCTCGCGGGAAGGAGGACGGGAGAGGAGGGACGGCAGGAGGAAGACCACCCGGTGCCACCTGCCGTGTGACAGAGCTGAAATACACAGCCCCAGCCCGCGTCCCCAGGGAGCTGACAGCCTAGGGCAGAAGAGAGATTAGAAGTGAAGCTATAAGGCCGGGCGCGGTGGCTCACGCCTGTCATCCCAGCACTCTGGGAGGCCGAGGCGGGAGGATCGCTCGAGGTCAGGAGTTCGAGACCAGCCTGAGCAAGAGCGAGACCCCGTCTCTACTATAAATAGAAAGAAATTAATTGGCCAACTAAAAATATATAGAAAAAAAATTAGCCAGGCATGGTGGCGCATGCCTGTAGTCCCAGCTACTCGGGAGGCTGAGGCAGGAGGATTGCTTGAGCCCAAGAGTCTGAGGTTGCTGTGAGCGAGGCCGACGCCACGGCACTCACTCTAGCCTGGGCAACAAAGTGAGACTCTGTCTCAAAAAAAAAAAAAGAAAAGCAAACGTACAGACACAGCAGGTACAAAAGGTGACCACTGCTAGAGGGGAAACAGATGGCGCGTTGGGTGGAGAAGGACGGAAGGCTTCTCGGAGGAGGTGGCATTGGAGCTGAGACTAAAGCTGGAGGAAAAGCACGCCAGGCAACAGGAGCAGCAGGGACAACTGAGGTCAGGAAGAGCCCGAGACACTGGGGACATGGGAATTCCAGCGCTGCAATTGCTCATGGGGGAGGGAGAGGGGGAGGTCAGTGAGTGCTGAATCCTGCTGGCCCCGTGGGCTGCGGAAGGGCATTTGGGATTTTATGCAAAAGATTTTCAGCAGGTTGTGCTGGGACTCGAGTTAGCTTTTCTAAAGGGTCCCTTTGGGGGCCGGGCAAGGAGGAGACTGCAGGGCAGGGGCTGGCAGGCTTTGCCTGTGAAGCTGCAGCTGGGAGAGATTTCTGGCCGTGCAGCCGCGCAGCGTCTGCTGTGACAGCTCAGCCCTGCCGCCGTAGCCTGGAGGCGGTGCGTGAGCAGCCAGGCAGGGCCGCGTGCCAATAAAACTTTATGAAAACAGGCGGTGACCGCCTCGGCCGCGAGCCACGGCTGAATGAGCCCGGTGTAAAGAAACGCAGGTGGAAATGAGAGGCGTCTCGTGGCCCCGAGCAGGTGACTTAACCGCTCTGTGCCTCGGTTCTCGTCTCCGCAGAACGCGCACGCCCGGCCTGGCAGAAACGCGGCGACATTTCTGAGCGTGGACAGAGGGCAAGTGCTGAGCGCAGAGCCGGGGCCCCGGTAGGCCCGCGACACACTCGGTGGCCGTGAGGACCACGGTGGCTGCTCTGACTGCCATCGCACCCAGCGGGCACGAGCGCGCCGTAGCGCAAGGCTTGGAGCGGGCGTCATTGGCCAGGGGCTGGCCTTCGCAGACCTTGGGTGGCCGAGCCGCATGTGGGTGCGCGGGGATGAGCAAACGCCGCAGCGACACGGATCAGGGCGTCCTCCTCAGCGGAGCCGGCGTGCTCTCCACAAACCGCGCTCACGGGCGCCGTGTCGTCACATTTTGTCCTTCAAGGTGGCTTCTGCCACCTTCCGCTGTGGCCAGCCCAAGCGGCCCTCCTGGCGTCCTTTCCCTTTTGGGGGGAGTATCTTTGCAGCGGCCGAGGCTGCCCTTCTGGGCTGCATGGGGGGGGCGTCTAGTTAACCCTTGCTGGCACCGTCTTGTGGCTTTGTCCTCTCCCTACATGGGGGTGGGGGGTGTTTCACCACTTCTCCTCCTGGCGACTTGGTAGGAAGGTGACAGTAGGGAAGGGAAAGGGGCTGTTTTTCTTGCAAATCCCGGCTGGGGGAGGGCCAGGGAGGTGCAGAAGAAGAGAGAGGCAGGCAGGGAAAAGGCAGGTGGGTGTTTGGGGGAGTCTAAGAAGCCACGTTTGTCTACACCTTCCGGCCAACCCTGAGGGCCCGATCAGGCTGAGAGTCGGGAGGCTAACGCAGGGCCTTTCCCACCCCCACGTTGCCACGGTCACCGTCACAGGTCCTGAGTGCTTCGGCAGGGCCAGCTCCTAAGGCACGGCTGGGTGGGACCTGTCACACAACCCGGAGGGACAGAGGCCAGAGGGATGGGCAGAGACACAGGGAATGTGGCCTGGACCTCAGGGGGGGCGGTCCCCAAGGTCCACTCTCTCCTACACCCGCCCGCCCAGAGCAGTGGCCTTGCGGGCTTAGTTTGAGAAAAAAAGGAACCCTGTCCAGAATTCTCTGTTCCTCCAGGACTTTCCCAGCGTGGGATAAAGAGTAGGAGTCTGGGAACTGCTATAAAGTAGAGGTAGACGACAGATAGATGGGTGGATGGGTGGATGGACAAACAAGTGGATAGACACATAGACACATAGAGGGTGGATGGATGGGTGGATGGGTGGATGGATGGACAAACAAGTGGATAGACACATAGACACATAGAGGGTAGATGGATGGGTGGATGGATGGACAAACAAGTGGATAGACACATAGACACATAGAGGGTGGATGGATGGGTGGATGGATGGACAAACAAGTGGATAGACACATAGACAGAAGACGGATGGGTGGATGGATGGATAGCTAGCCAGCTAGATATGTGACAGATGGATTGATGGATGAATAGATGGGTGGCGAGACCAGGGACAGATGGACAGGTAGGTAGGGAGAGAAGTGGATGGATGAATGGGGAGATATTCTAGACGGATACGCAGGTCTTCTCTGTGCAGTCCAGGGAGAGTCGTTCATTCACTCATCAACAAAGATCGCACGAGCACCGGCCACGCGCCATCGTCTGTCTCACGCCATCAGACAAGGCCAGCGCGACGGGCAGCCTCCTGCCCGCACGGCACCCCCGGTCTGCGAGACGCGCAGTGCCCTGGGCCAGCAGAAACTAATTTTATTCCTGCTATGCCATTTCTTAGTGTGACTCGCACGCAGCCCACGACATCGGCCGGGAGAGGGCGGAGGGCAGGGCCTAAGGGCCCGGAACCCGCACGGGCAGAGTTTACGAGGCTGGCAGGCGTCGCGGAGCCAAACCTCCCAGGAGGATCCGGGAGTCGGGCCCGCCCGGGTCCAAGCCTCCGGTTTTGCCACTTACCAAAGTGACCTCACCTCCCTGCGCCTCGGCTGCCCCGTCTGCTCCTTAAGTAATTATTTGGAGTTCCCGCTAGGTACTGGTCGCCGCGCTGGGTGCGGGGCTGAGGGTACAGCAGCGGGCGAGGCAGACAGACTCCCCGTCTCCGTGCGGCTGACGATCCAGCCGGGGAAGGCAGGCGACAAGCAGACACGTCCGGCTGGCACACGCCGTCGGCGAGGAGCGGAAGGGAGAAAAGCGAAGCAGGATGGGAGGGCGAGGGGCGCAGAGGGACGTGAGGGTGTCACCGGAGCAGCTCCCTGGAGGAGGCGGAGGAACGGGCCACACGGGCTTCTGGGGGAAAAGCATTCCGGGCAGAGGGAACGGCACGTACCAAGGTCCCGGGGCAGGAGGGAACTTGCACGTGGCGTGAGGTCAAGGATCTTGGGAGAGGGGACCCTCTGCGGGGCCCGCTGCCATCACAAAGGTCCTAGAGGAGGCAGGCAGGGGGTTGGGGGGACAGGAGGCCTCCCTGTGGGACAACGGAAGCGGGAGGTCGCAGTGACACCAGGAGGGGACCACGAGCCTGGGGACATAGGCGGCTTCTAGAAGCTGGAAAAGACAAGGGACCGGTTTCTCCCCTGAAGCCTTGAGGACGGGCGCAGACTGGCTGTCACCTCCAGTTTAGGCTTCAGGGCTCCAGAGCGGCCAGAGGACGAAGCCGGGCCGCGAGAAGCCGCTGGGTCTGTGGCCATGTGCGACGGCCGCGACGGGAGGCTGAGCGAGCGAGCTGCTCTTCCCTCGTGAAACAGGACAGTGCGGATCCCCGCCCGCCGCCCGCAGGACGAGGACTCCCGGTCCTGCCTCGGGCCTCTGCACCGGGCCTCCCCTCCGCAGCTGCTCCCGTCTGGCCCGGCCTTGGCTCAGCCTGGAAGTCTCTGGCCTCTTCCTTCCTGTCCTCAGTACCCCAGGTCCCTCTGCTGCACTCACACCCTGGCATTTAAATGCTTGTTTTTTTCTTTTTGAGACAGAGTCTCACTCTGCTGCCCGGGCTAGAGTGAGTGCCGTGGCGTCAGCCTCGCTCACAGCAACCTCAGACTCCTGGGCTCAAGCGATCCTCCTGCCTCAGCCTCCCGAGTAGCTGGGACTACAGGCATGCGCCACCATGCCCGGCTAAAATGCCAATTAATTTCTTTCTATTTTTAGTAGAGACGGGGTCTCGCTCTTGCTCAGGCTGGTCTCGAACTCCTGACCTCGAGCGATCCTCCCGCCTCGGCCTCCCAGAGTGCTGGGATGACAGGCGTGAGCCACCGTGCCCGGCCACTTGTTTCCTTCTTTGCTTTCCTCTCTAGGAGCGGGACAGACAGCTCCCGTCGACCGAGGCCTTACCGTGCGCCAGCCACGGTTGCCACACCTGACCAACAGTGGCGGGGCCAGCGCCCACGGGGGCTGTGCAGGGGCAGCGCCCTGCTGTGTGAGCACCAACTCCTCACAGCGACCCCATGGCGTAGGGCCCGGCGTCCCTTTCACAGGCGGGGAAGCGGGTGTGGGGCGGAAGGGACACACGGGCGGCTTCCTGCGACACAGTTTCCAGGCACGATGGAGCGTTCTGTGGAATCCTCACCACGCCCCTGCGAGACTGGGGCCGTAACTCTCCCCGTTCTACAGACGGGAAAACTGAGGCCCAGAGGGGCCGAGTCACTGGCTCCAGGTCGCAGATGTGGCAAGAACAGCCGAGCTGGGATTCGAACGCGGGTCCGCCTAGCTCCCGAGCCTGAGGCCTCTCCAGCCCTCGTCCCGCGGCCTGGGCTTCCAGGGCAGCGCGGGCCACACTCGAGGCCCCGTAATGTCCCCTGCCCCGCCGGGCCCTGGAACTGGCGTCCCGTTGTGGAGTTATTGGCTCGGTATTTTTATAGGCCCCGGCTCCCGCCCGCTCTGTCCCCAGACAAGGGAGCTGTGAGACCGGAGCCAAGCTCGGCTCGGAGCATGCGTGGTGGGGACCCGGCCGCAGGGGAGGCGGAGAACTTTCCACGGCCGGCCAGGCGGGCTGCCCCTCCCCCCGGCGCCGCACAGGAGCCGCCCTGTGCCCTGGGCTGGGCCAGCGCCCACTGGGGCACGGCGGTGGCTCGGGGGCGGGGACAGTGTGTACAGGCCGACCTGGGGCAGCCGGCCAGGGAAGCCGTCAGTCTGACTGGGGACACAGCCGGGCCGCCCGGCGGGCACGACCCGCACACCGCGCGCCTCGGGCTCGGCCCAGCCAGCTCGCCTGCCAGGCAGCGGCTGTCGCCTCACAGCCAGACTTGGCCGTCCCCACCAGGGCCACCCAGTCACAGCCCTCACGCCGGGCGTCACAGTCACAGCTGGTCAACCGGACACCCGGCCCAGCCTGTCAGCCTGTCAGTCACTGTGTCAGGGCCCGACGGTGCCAGGCACGGCCCTCACTGTGACGAGAGTCACAGCGGCGTCCTGCCGCCTGGCCAAGCCCAGTCTGTCAGCCGGGCCGCCACTCTGCCACGCAGGGGCAGCCACCGTCTCCAACAGCCGGCCGGCCCGGAGTCACCGTCACCGCGGCAGCCCGTCAGAGCCTGGCAGGGCAGCCCAGAGAATGCCGCCTCACAGCCAGTCCCAGCTACACCGTCACTGCCACCCGGCCAGACACAGCCGCTCACACTGCGCCACCAGCTGTCCCCGCGCCGGCCTATCCCCGTCAGTCGGTCTCCCGCGGTCAGGGCAGCGGTCGGTTTCCAGTGACGCCGGCAGGCGGTCAGTCCACCCTGTCGGCCCTGTCAGTCGGGCATAGTCGGTTGCTGTGACAGTCACAGCAGGTCACAGGCAGCCACGGTCCGTGGCCTGGCCAGTCGCAGACACGAGGAAACACCAACAGGCCAGTCGGCCAGGCAACCTCCAAGTTTCAGGCACGTCAGACATGCGGCCACCCGGTCCGCCGGGAAGAGACGGCCAACCCCAGCCAGCTCCCCGGCCAGTCAGTCGTCAGGATCAGCACCGGAGCCCGTCAGGTAGGAGACGGCTGCCGGTCACCCAGGCGTCCGGTCAGTCTGAATCAGCCAGCCCGGCAACGGACTCAGGCAGTCAGAACACTGGGTCACGGTGCGTTGCCTAGGTAACCAGTCAGTGTGGACTGGTCAGGCGGCCAAGCAGTCAACCACCCCCAGACCCGTTGTCATCGCCCCACCAGCCGGCCAATCACGTGGTCAACGAGTGGGTCTCCCAGACAACCTGTCACCCCAACAATCAGCCTGTTACCCCTCCAGCCAGCCTGTCACCACGACAGTCAGCCTGTCACCCCTCCAGCCAGCCTGTCACCCACCAGCCAGCCTGTCACCCACCAGCCAGCCTGTCACCACGACAGCCAGCCTGTCACTCACCAGCCAGCCTGTCACCCCTCCAGCCAGCCTGTCACCCCTCCAGCCAGCCTGTCACCCACCAGCCAGCCTGTCACCACGACAGCCAGCCTGTCACTCACCAGCCAGCCTGTCACTCACCAGCCAGCCTGTCACCACGACAGCCAGCCTGTCACCCCACCAGCCAGCCTGCCACCATGACAGCCAGCCTGTTACCCCGACAGTCAGCCTGTCACCCCTCCAGTCAGCCTGTCACCCCACCAGCCGGCCTGTCACCCCTCCAGCCGGCCTGTCACCCCTCCAGCCAGCCTGTCACCCGCCAGCCACCCCTGTCAGGCACAGCCTGTGGCCCGGGCAGTCCCCACCACAGCCGGCCTCGGCGAGACACCCAGTCAGTGGCTGTCGGTGGGTCAGTCGTCCAGCGTGGCCAGCACACAGACGGACTCGGTGTAGTACCACGGGAGTCATTAGCCAGTCACTGACAACGCTCGAATGACACCTTGACCTCTCCAGGGTCAATGTCCAGAATTAGTGGCCCCAAACCAGCCCACCAGGAGGGGGAGGGGAGGAGTTGGCTGTGGGTGAGCTCCGTGGCGCCCCCTTGCCAGCCAGGGGGCCACGCCGACAGCCATTGGGGGGGGCAGGGACCCGCCAGCCTGCTGTCCCTGCACCTTGGCTTCAGCCAAGGGGCGAGGGAGGGAGGGACAGTGAGCGTAGGGCCCCCCCCAGTCTCTGGCCTCCTCCTTCTCCTCCCTCCCTCCCCTTCCTCCTCCTCCTCCTCCTCCTTGTGGCCTCATCTCCCACCTGCTGTCAGGTAAATGCCCAACCCCCCATGCCCGCGGCTCCTGCTTGGCTGTCCCGCAGCGCCCCTCACCTCCCCCCCCACACGACATGCCACTCACATGCACGAGCACGCCACGTGCACGCTCACACCGCATGCACGCACACGCGACACACACACCACACACACGTACGCTTGCTTCTCAGCTCGCCCTCATGTCAGAACGTCCTGTTCCAAGCGGCCCAGAGAAAGCCCTGACCCCACCGCCTGTCACTTTCCCTGCACCAGTGTCCTGGGTGCAGCTTCCCCCCTGCCCCCCCCCACCGCCACGCCCCTGCAGGAGAGGGCCGAGCGCAGAGGTGGGGAGGACAGGCGTCCTGCTCACTGAGCCCCGCGCCCAGGCCCCGGCTCTCCCCAGGCGTCCTGCCACCCAGGCAGGCGCTGGCTGAGTCCAGCCTGAGCGCCAGCCGGGAGCTCGAGCAGAGAGGAGCACTGTCATCCCAGGGAGCCCTGTTGGGGCTCGCTCCGGGCAGAGGGGCTCTCTGCGCCCTTCTAGCACCTGGGCTCCACCGCTTAGTGGCCTTGTGACCACACTGGGGACATCCGTCAGGGTTTGGGAGCCTCAGCGCCCGCCCCTTTGTTAAGGCGGAGAGGGGCCTGGGTCCTGCGGGCTTTGTGGAGGAGCAGAACTCCGGCCCCACCCGGGCCTGTCCCACGGCCGCTCAGGCGGCCGCGTGCTCTGGGCCTCCAGGGCTGCTGCTCGTGAGCCACTGCGCTGGGCACCGGGGCCCAGGCCCCGTCCTCTGCAGGGACACCACAGGGCGGGGTGCCCCCACCCCCAGCCACCTCCTGGGGGGCCCTGCTGGTCCTCAGACTCCAGCCCCTCCCTCCCTCCTCCCTGTGGGAACCCAGGCTAATCCCGACGTCACAGAGCCCGAGGGGGGCTGTCCCCAGGCCCTGCAGGAGCCCCAAGGGTCCGGCTGCCCGCTGAGTCCACCGAGAGCCAGTTAGCGCCTGCTCCTCTGCCTTCTCCGCCTTCCCCGCAGCAGAGACGGAGCAGACGGCCCGGACAGACGTCTCCGTGACACGGTCTCCCCCGGCCGGCCTTCTCTGCGCCTCCAGGTCCCCACTGTCCGGAGCTCTGATCTCCGGGGAGCCCTCGCCTGTGTCCCGGCCACACGGATGTGTCTCTCGGGACGGCCACCCAGGCTCGAGGCCCTGCCCCTGGCTCTCTTGGCGACAGCCTCCACTTGCAGCCTCTCAAGCCTCAAGGACAACTGAAGCTTCTCTGAGGAGCCTGCCGGGCTGGGGGGCGGGCGAGGGCTGTTTCCTGTCCCCATTACTTCTGTCCCGGCGTCCGCTCTGTCTGTAGCGGTCACGGGACACGTGTGTCCGTGGGCTCGGCTCGTGAGGGCTTAGATGAGTGGCTGCCAGTGGGACCCAGGCACTCCGGAGGCAGGGGACGGGGCGGGGGGGGGCTCAGCCTGGGGGGGCCCCAGGGACACTGCATAGACTTGGGGCGGCTGAGGAATTCGGATCTGAAAGGAGCGTAGGGAAAGACTCCGGGAGGCCCACGGAAACTGTCTGTTTTGGGCGTCGGGAAGGCGGAAAGAGGAACGCATCCAACACGCCGCGCCGTGTGGGCCTTGCCACGGACAGCAGGGATCGTTTCTGCTTTGTTTGTTTTGTTTGATCTTTATTTATTTATTTATTTTGAGATAGAGTCTCGCTCTGTTGCCTGGCTGGAGTGCTGTGGCGTCAGCCTAGCTCACAGCAACCTCAGACTCCTGGGCTCAAGCGATCCTCCTGCCTCAGCCTCCCCAGTAGCTGGGACTACAGGCATGCGCCACCTTGCCCGGCTCATTTTTTTAAATATTTTTTTAGTTGACCAATTCATTTCTTTCTAGTTTTAGTAGAGACGGGGTCTCACTCTTGCTCAGGCTGGTCTCGAACTCTTGAGCTCAAAGGATCCTCCCGCCTCGGCCTCCCAGAGTGCTGGGATGACAGGCGTGTGAGCCGGAATCTCAACAGCAAGTCTTTACAGACCTGGGCTCCCCAGGAGGTGGGAGGAGTGTGTCTTAATCTAGAAGCGCTTCCCATTGGAGGATCCCACCCGGCGCCCCCTGAGATAGAGGTGAGCCCACCCCCGGGTGGGGCCACCCTGCAGGAGAGAGGGTCCTGCGAGGAGCCCTCCCCCAACCCCAGCACCCCGCCCCCAGCGCCAGGCAGCTCTGCGATGGCCTTTCTCTATCCGGAGTCATCTTGGCCGCGAGGACACTTTTCTGGGGCCGCAGGGTGGAGCGGGCAGCAGGAGCCCTTAATTCCGGGACCCAAGGGGGTGCACAGTGACAGCTCCTCCCCGCTGAGCGCAAACCCGCCATTCCCCGCGCAGGCTCCAAGGGGGAGGGCCGGCCGCAGCGTGCAGCGCTCTTAGAGGCGCCCCGCTGGGGTGACAAGGCTGGGAGGAGAAAGGCAGATGGCTCCCTGCCGCCCTGGATGACGTCCTAGCGGCCCGAGGGCTGGAGGGACAAAGGCGGAGCTCATCCTGCCTCGGGCGCTGCTCCAGCCGTGCGGCCACACGCGCCTCCACTCCAGCTCCTGCGGCTCCTTCAGTCCCCACGGCCTGCTGGCACCCCAGCTGCCCCCGCTGCGGGGAACACGCTCCCCTCCCGCCAGCCTTAGCTGACTCCCAGGCATCCTCACGGACTCAGACGCCACCTCCTCCAGGAGCCCTTCCCAGATTGCCCCAGGGCAGAGGCAGTGGAGCACGATTGTCGGGAGTTCGGGTCCACGTGGGTCGGAGTGCCGCTTCCTAGCCGAGGGAGTTTCCCAGGGCCTCGTGACAAGCCACCGCCGACCAGGCGGCTCCGACCACCGAAAAGTGCTGTCCCACAGCTTGGGAAGCCGGATGTTGGAAACAACAGCGTCCGCAGGGTTGGCTGGTGGCTCCCGGAGGCTCCCAGGGAGTCTCTCCCAGCCCCTGGCAGCTCGGGGCTCCTTTGACTTGTGCGGTTTGGGCAGGGCACAGTGGGGAGAGCTTTTCTCAGTTCCAGGTGACACAAGCCGAGGCTGGCTGGCGGTCACACTTTCAAGATGTCTCACTCACTCATGTGGCCAGCAGTAGGTCTGGCTGTCGGCTGGGAGCTCGGCCCGGGGCTGTGGGTTGGGGACCTCGGATCTTCTTCACATGGGTCTCTCCGTGGGGCTGGTTGGGCTTCCTCCCAGCATGGTGGCTGGGTTCCAAGAGGGAGCATCCCGCGAGGACCGGGCAGAAGTTGCCCCGTCTTTCATGACCCTGTCTTGGAAGTCCTATCGTGTCCCTTTAACCACAGGCTCAGGCCTGCCCAGGTGCCAGGGGAGAGAACACACGCTCCACCTCTTACTGGGAGGAGGGTCGAAGTCTCGTAGTTTGGGAAATGCATTTGGCCACACCCTTCACTGTCCTATGCACCGAGAGTCACCTCTTAGCCAGGGAAGCTGGGGTCTTTACGCACGTTACTTCATTTAGTCCCGGAAACCGCCCCCTGCTACGGGTGCTGCTATCTCGTTTTGCAGAGGAGGAAACTGAGAGGTGACTTGCCCAAGGTCACCCAGCTAGACGGCGACAGAGTCAGACTGTCTTTGCTTCTAGAGCCTTCCGTTACTTAGACGGACATCGCTAGTCACTGCTGTCCGGCGTTCCTGTGCACGCCCCTCCCCCACCGGATGGCCCTTGAACTTGGGCTTACTGTGACCCGGCCTTGCGAGCTGCACCTTCTGCACCCCGTCCAGTCTTCCCTCATGCCAGGGGGCAGCCGGTGGAGCGTGGGGCGGGCGTGGTCCTGTGAACCGGCCTTTGGGCCCACGGTGGCTTCCAGAGGTCATCTCGGGCCGGGAATAACGTTCTCGAGGGAAAAGGATGCAGGGTCCCTCCCGCTGTTTCCCAGACACTTCTGGAAACTGCCTCTACCAGCGACTTCCACCGGAGGGATCTGTATGCAAATGTGTGTGTGTTGGGGGAATCTTTAGATATAGGCTTTGGGGTCTGACAAATTGGGTCCAAGTCCCCATTCTGGTATCATCGGGGCATCGGCTCATAACCAGAGTACAAAGACCAACCTTCGCCTCTGCCCTGTTGCACAGATGAAGGGTCTGAGGTCCAGAGAGGCGACCTGACTTGCTCAAGGTCACGGAAGGAGGACGGGAAGGGAGGGGAATTGACTCTCGAGGCTGAGCCCTTTTCAGCCAAGCTCCGCCACTTGGAGCTTGGATGGGACGGTGGCGGGGCGGTGGCTGGCGGGAGGAGCCCGAGCCCTCCCGGCTCCGCGCCGGCTGTCGTTTCGGGGGAGGACGCAGCTGTGTGGCTTGGTGGCTGGGTCAAGGCTCAGCAGACTCGAGATTCCCAGGACCTTGCTTGGGGTCTTGGGTTTGTGGTGACCGGCTGCTGCGTCACCTTGAAAAGCCACGCACCCGCCCCGAAGGTCCGGTCCCCTGCCCGTCAAAGGCGGCTGGTAACAGCGGCTTCGCCGGGTCGCCGTGGGCAGGAGGGAGGAGGACGCAGGTGGAGGTCTCTGCTCAGGGTCGGCGTGCGGGGTCACCAGGTCACCGTGGGCACCTGGGCTTGTCCTGCTGCTCCACCAACGTTTGTTGACTGACTGACAATCCTCATTTCCTAGGGGGGGAAACTAACTCTGCATGCTCGTACAACGGCAGGAGAGCAGGGAGGACCCGTCACATGAATGAATGAATGAACGCATGAATGAATGAATGAATGCATGAATGGACAAGCAAATGAATGAGCCATTGAGCGTTTTCTGGGTTGGGCTGGATTCGCTCAGCAGCAGACCCCGAGGCAGAGACTGAAAGACAAGGGGCTACGTGGGGGTGGCCCGAGGCGGCAGAGGGCAGGTGGGGACAGGAGAGAGGGGCTGGGGGAAACTGAGGCCACTTACAGCACTTTCAGGTTCTCCGTATAGGGAGGGGTCCAGAGGCCGCCGGCCAGCTGTTTGCCCACCTCACCCCTCTGTGCAACCCCACGCTGGGCTCTGAGTCTTTGCGGACGGGGCTGTGGCTGTCCCCCATTTCTGTGGGGTAAAGGGACACGATGCCTGCCCCGCACAGGGTGGGGCCCGGGTGGGACCACAGGGCCGGACATTCACGCCGGGCTTGCCGCCGGGCTTGGCCGTGCCACCTCCTGGCTGTGACCTGGGGCAAGACTCCGACCTCCTCCTTCTGCATCTGTAAAATGGGGACAATGCTTGACGCCACCGTCACGGGGCTCGTGTGACTGAGACGTGGGATCCGGGCGTATCCGACGAACGACAGAATGTCCCCCCACGTCACTGTCAGACCTGGGGCCTCCCTGGGTGGTCCTTGCAGGGTTGGAGCCTTTGAGGATTCTGGGAGTCACACGTGCTAGTGGGCTAGACGTTGGGGTCCCCCCAGCCGTCGTGGCTTTTAGAGGCGCAGCTGAGGGCCCTCTTCCAAGACCCCCGGCAGCGAGCACGGACGGAATGAGGTTGCAGAGGAGAGGAGGCCCTGGCAGTGCTAACATGCCAGGGAAGAGTGGGCAGGGAGGGAAAGGTCTAGGTGGCACGAGGTGCCAGCGGCAGAGTCCCCTAGCATTAGGCAGCTTCTGGACACTGACAATAACTAGCCTCGGTTAAGCATCTATCACGAGCCTGGCACCGGGCTGAGCGACTGCCACGAAAACAAATTGTATTTCGGCCGGGCGTGGTGGCTCATGCCGGCAATCCCAGCACTCTGGGAGGCCAAGGAGGGAGGACGGATTGCTGGAGGCCAGGAGTTCAACACTAGCCTGAGCAACAGCGAGACCCCCCCGTGTCTACAGAAAATAGAAAACTTAGCCGGGCATGGTGGTGCACGCCTGTAGTCCCAGCTACTCGGAGGCCGAGGCAGGAGGATCGCTTGAGCTCAGAAGTTTGAGGTTGCTGTGAGCTATGATGATGCCACGGCACTCTAGTCTTGGTGACAGAGTGAGACCCTGTTTCAGAGAAAAAAATAAAATTCAATGAAACGGGGCAGGAACTGCTATCATCTTCAGTTTATAGGCGCGGAAACGGAGGCCGGGATAGGTGGAGGCCTTCCCGGGAGCGCGCGGCGAACGCGAGGCCGAGCCGGGGTTGAACCCGAGTCCGGTGACTCCAGAACCGGGGCCTTCACCGTGAACGCAGGAAGAAGCAAGTCCTCCTGGATTCTGAGCGGGAGGAAGGGAAGTGGAGAAACGGGCCCACTGGGAGCGAGGAAAGAGCGCAGAATTCTGCAGCGGGGCGGGCCGCGTCCCTTGCTGGGCCCTGCAAAGTGACAACGCAGGGCGCCCTGTGAGAAACTGAGAATTCCAAGGCGGTGACAGCCCTGCGTGGACTGCCCTCCCTCCCACGTCCCTCTTGGCTAACTGCTACTCTTGCTCTGAGTGTAAGCAGTGAGAGCGCCAAACCAAGCGCAGGGTTCTTCTGAGCGTCGGGGCCCTGTGGCTCCTTGGGTCTCAGGCCCCCCGATGTCGGCCCTGTCCCCCGTTTGGAACAGCAGTGGGTACAGACGGGGTTGCTCGTGGCAAGACGAGTCGGAGCGTCAGACGGCTTGCTGCCTTTGAGCCCTGAGTTCCTCGCTTCCTAGCTGATGACTTTGAGCAACTTCTTTAACTCCCCTGAGCCTCAGTTTCCTTTTCTGCAAAGTGGACCGTTGCTCGTTGTTGTTTTCGAGGAGCGGCGGGAGGCAGGTGCAGGTGAGCGTTGAGCTGGGGCCTGGCCCGCGGAGCAGAGCGGCAGTGACAGGTGTCAGAGCCCTCAGCCCTCGCTGCCCTCCTCCCCCGCACGGACCCCACGGAAAGCAGGGCCAGCTGTCATTACCCCTGCGTGCTCAGCCGGGGCGGAATTTGGAGGCCGGAGCCTCCCTGCAGCCTCTGGCGGCTCCCCCTTCCCTGCCCATCCCCCAGGCTTTTAATGAGTTTAGTATTTTCATCGAATCCTTCTTCCTACAACACGGGGCTGGGGGAGGCTAAAAATAGCTCCCGCGTCACGTGACGGCTCCAAATGCGGAGGCTCCCAGCAAAGGTACAAGCGCGACTCCCTGTTTCCTAGGAAATGAGAGTCATTGTGATGCCTAACGCCAGCTCGCCGCCAACGGCACATTGTTTGCTGTGACATCCCCCACGGCATGTGACAGGCGGGGGGGGGCGGGGAGGGCGACAGAACCCCAGGACTGGCAGATCTGCGGCCTGGCGCCCTCGGGTCTGAGCCAGAAGCTGCCCCGCACCTGCGGGAGGGTCCCTAAGGGTCCCTAGGGCAAGGGCGTCTCCCCGCCTGGGCCCCTGTCTCCCCGCATAGCACGGAGCAGGCAGGAAGTGGCCTTGCCAGCCAGAGAGCTGGGTCTCCCCTCCGTCACCCACCCACGCCCTGCCCACGTGCTGGCTGTCACCCACCCACGCCCCTGCCCACGCGCTGGCCGTCACCCACCCATGCCCTGCCCCCGCGCTGGCCGTCACCCACCCACGCCCCTGCCCACGCGCTGGCTGTCACCCACCCACGCCCCTGCCCACGAGCTGGCCGTCA
>VSMD01020788.1:0-15573 GCA_008750895.1 Mirza zaza
CTCCCTCCCCTTGAGCCGGGCAGGGGGCGTGGGGGCCGGGGCGGGAGGCAGTCGGTAAGCCCCGCCAGTCAGCCTTTCCCCGCGGGTTGTGGGAGCCCAGCAGAGCCATGAGCTCAGTCCACGCCGCAGAGGGGTAGCCGGAGACCTGGTCTCTGCGTCAGTCAGTCCCGCCACCCGGAGACCAGCACCGCCACCCGGGCTCAGACCCAGCCTACAGCGGCAAAGCACCTGTCGCTGTGCAGGGCGCCGGGTAGGGGATTTTCCACCCAGCAGCTCCCTGGGGTTGGTGCTGGGGCTGGGGGCTCAGTCCCAGTGCTTGGCTTCTAGAAGTCTCTCTCAGAGTCCGTGGTTAAGTGCGTGGTCAAGGATGAACTTGGAGGTGTCGTAGAGCCTCCCCTTTGGGGAAGGGGGTCCAGGTTGGGGGCACAGGCAGGAGAGGGTGCCAGAGCCCACGTCCATGAGGTCGATCCCCCAAGTCTTGTGCCGCACCCCCGTGTGTGGGGGTTGCGTGAGCCGGTAGTGGCATGGGGCCTTGTCCCGGGCAGCGGATGTCCCGGCCCCCCCAGGGCGGCCCCCAGAGCTGCCACGTCTTCTGGGAGGGGGAGGGCCGGGAGCACAGAGAACCGGCTGCACAAACACCTCCCCCGCCCCCCCCCCCAGGAGCCGGTGGGCTGTGGCCTGCCCGCCCTGCCCGCCCACATCCACCGCAGCCTCTGATCTGGGGACGGGGCCTGCCAAGGCTCTGCGGCCTCCACTGACCTCGTGAACTTGGGCTGTGGACGGGCCGTGCACTCAGGATTCCCAGGGTCCGCCTTGTTGGTGCCGGCCCAGAGCCAGCAGGGTGGGCACCGTGCGGGACCCCTGGCAGGGGGCGGGGGAGAGGGGCCGGCCCAGGTCTGGCAGCAGCTGGACAGGGGAGAGGCAGCTTCTGCCCCCGCTGGGGTGGCCCGCTCTCCCCCGGCTACTCGGAGAGAGTTCCCAGAGCCTGAGCCCACCCCCCCCCCAGGCCTCCACCCAGGCCTGGCGCGGGGCAGGGGCAGGCTCTGCGAGTCTCGGGGTTCCCTTGTGAGCGCAGTTCAGGCCCTGGCTTAGGGCGCAGACCCTGGCTCTGGGCGAACGCTCAGCCCCGCCGAGCCTCTCTCTGGTTCTGTGCCAGGAGGTTCCCGGGGGCTGCGGGGACCCTGGGGGGGGGGGCAGAGAGAGAGGGGGGCACCGGCACAGGCCCGGCACAGAGCGGCCACGGCCATGTGTTGGACGCAGATCGCATGCCGGGCAGGCAGGTTTCCTCCTGGCAGGAATGGAAGTGGCTTCTGCTTCGCTGGTGCAAGAGCCAGCGCTGCCATCTGTCCCCGGTGAGGCCGCTGCCCTGGGGGGGCTGGGAGCCTGCCCCGTCCTCTCCCCGCTTCCTGTCTGCAAAGGGTCTGCATCTCTGCATGCCCAGGGCCCGTGCAGGTGTGAGGCGACCGGCACAGGAGGAGGTGGAGGAGGTGGCCGGGCCCTGCCAACCAGGTGCCGAGAGCCACCAGGAGACGCTGGCTCTAGTTTTAAATTGCTGCCTCTTGTCATTCTGCCACCGTGTGTGAGGACCTGCTGCGTGGGGGCCTGTGGAAAGGACGCAGCGGGAAGGGGACCGAGCCCCGGAAGCCCCATCTCAGGGCGGGTGGGGAGGGGCACCACCTCCAGCAGGCACAGTCCCCGCCACCCCGCGGAGCCAGCCTTCCTGGGCACGGCACCCCCGGCTCCCAGAGGCATCTGGGAGCAGGACCCCACACCCTTCCCCAGGCCAGGGGAAGTGTCGGCGCCCAGCCGGCCGGCCGTGGGCAGCGGGAACCCTCAGGGGACCCTTCTCCTCTCTGGGCTTTTTGGGCAAGAGCGGGTGTTGACCTGGCAAGTCGGCCAGACCTCAAGAATTCAGGCTGGAAGGAGCCAGGCACGGCCAGGGCCACCCCAGCCTGGGACAGAGCCAGCTGTGGGGGGAGCCGCCGGCCCCCACTTTCTGCCCACTGTGCAGACCCCCACCATGCCCCTCACCCCGGGGTTCCAGGGCTGGGTCCTGCTGGCCAAGTCCCTGCAGCTGTGCAGACTCATTACGTGGAACCACTGCCACCTCCGCCTCTCCCAGACCCAAGTTCCTGGGGCACCGGAGCTGCCCCCTGTCCACTGGGCCCTCCCCGACCCCTCTGCCTCCCGGCCAAGGCCTGGCACCTGGGGGAAGGGAGGGCCCTCAGGTGCCCCCACCAGCCCACACTCACCTGTGACAACCCCGCCATGGGTCCCTGGACCCCAGGGCTCTCGGTGAGAACAAGGGGTGCTTTGGGGGCAGACCCTTGGGGCTGTGGCTTTGGGCTGCCCCAGGGCCACCAGCTTAGGGCTCTGATGTGGCTGGTCCCAGGCACCCTGGACGCAGTGTGGGGGCGTGGAACCGCCACTCCCGACTCCAGGGAGCCCAGGGGAGGGGCTTCACCCTCGGGAGGTCCTCTTGGGTCCACGGCTCCCAGCACCTGCCTGCACGTGGGGCAGAGCTCAGAGACCGTGGCGTGTGACCCCGTTTCTCTTTGTTGCAGAGCCTGGGCCCATCTGTGGGCAGCCCCGGGCCGGGGAGGCCCAGCACCCTGAACCCCTGGCACCGGCCGCCAGCGCAGGGCCGCGTGCGGAGGGCCTGGGTAATCCCCCCGATCAGCGTGTCCGAGAACCACAAGCGCCTCCCCTACCCCCTGGTGCAGGTGAGCGGCAGGGCCTGGGTCACCCGGTGGGTCCCCATTCCCAGAAGGTCTCCCGGGAGCTGCAGGGCCAGAGCCCGGGATTCTCATCCGGGCATGAAGTGCAGCCCCCCCACCCCCACCCCCCTGGGCTACACGCACGCCGAGCTCCGCCCACGCTGTAAGCCCTGCGGGTCGTGACTTTTCGTAGTGATTTTTTTCACCGGACACAGAGAAGACGGTAGCTGGACCTGTACATACCGAGTTTCCCCCCAAATAAGACCTACCCATAAAATAAGCCCTAGCAGGATTTCTAAGCATTTGTACGATATAAGCCCTACCCCAAAAATAAGCCCTAGTGCTGGACGTGGCTACGCAGCGCATCTGCACAACCCATGCATTTAGTCATGGAGCGGGAAAGAAGACGAGCAGCCCTTCTCATCTGCCCCAGAGGTGACCGGAAAGGTGCGGGCAGCCCCACCCACAAGGTCAGCTCCCTCTGTCAGGTCCCGGCCATCTTGCGTGTGCTGCGAGCTGAGGCTTTCAGGGGAAAATAACACATCCCCTGAAAATAAGCCCTGGGATGTCTTCTTGAGGAAAACTAAATATAAGACCCTGTCTTATTTTCGGGGAAACACGGTACCAGTGTCAACTTCCTGTAGGCTTGAAACGTGTCCCCAGGGACCAGGGTCCCAGGACACCCAGGAGCTGTGCCTGGGATTGGGGCTTTAGGATGGGGACCCCCTCGGGGCTCCGGGCTGGGGAAGGGCCTGGGGGGCTGCAGAGGGGCAGGGATGCCCCCCACCTCTCCTGGGAGCGCCCCCCCAGTCCCGTCTCCTGCCCACAGATCAAGTCGGACAAGCAGCCGCTGGGCAGCGTCATCTACAGCATCCAGGGGCCGGGCGTGGACGAGGAGCCCCGGGGCGTGTTCTCCATCGACCGGCTCACAGGGAAGGTGTTCCTCAACACCGCACTGGACCGCGAGCGCACGGACCGCTTCAGGGTGGGGGCCTGCCCGGTTGGCCATTCCCCGGGGGTGGGGGGAGGTCTGTCCCTCCTCCACCCAGGCTCCCGCCCCAGGGTGGGGTCCCTCAGGCCAAACCGCTGCTCCTGCCAGATCTGGGCACCCCAACTGGGTTGGGGGGGACCAGAGATTTGGGACCCAGGACCTGCAGCCCGAGGTGTTGGGGAGCATGCACCCATTTAACAGCCGGGCAGGTGGAGGCCGGTGGAGGAGGGGCTTGGTTCTGCCTGGGGAGGAGCGGGTGGTCTTAACCACACCCAGCTCTCCATGCCCCTGGTCCCGTTTGGTGGTGGTGGGGTTCACGCCGGGTCACGGAGCGGCGCCGGCCCTCGTTCTGTGTGTGCAGCTCCGAGCCTTTGCCCTGGACCTGGGAGGCTCCGCCCTGGAGGACCCCACAGACCTGGAGATCGTGGTCGTGGACCAGAACGACAACCGGCCGGCCTTCCTGCAGGAGGCGTTCTCGGGCCGCGTGCTGGAGGGAGCGGCCCCAGGTGAGGCGGGCGCCGGCGCAGTGAGGGGCTGGGGCGGGGTCGCATGTCCCGGGTTTTCCTCTCGCAGGAATTCCAGAGCCCTTCAGAGAGTCGGAAAATAAGTAAAGAGAGTCTCCGAGACAGAATTTCCGCGGGTCAACTCGAGCCCCTCACGTCGCAATACGATTTCAAATCCAAAAATCGGAGCCTCCGGGTGGGGCTTTCTCAGGGGTCCTGCTCTTCCCCCCGAAGCAAACGACCTGCCCCTCCTGCTCTGGGGGCGTCTAGAGGCAGGCAGACCCACCTCGCCCTGGACTCACGCACCTGGGCCCGGCCGTGGGGCTCTGTGGCCTGGCAGGTGCCCGGGGCCTGTGAACTGTACCCCTGGCCCCTGCTCAGGCTTTGAGAATTGGATGGAATCTCCCGGGTTTGGGTGTGGCAGATGAGATCTGGGCAGGGACTCCACGGCAGCACCTCCTGGGTGGCCGTCTGGTGTGGCACCTGGTCAGGTGGCACCTGCTGGGCTCACCTGTGAGGTCACGGTTTTCCCTTTGTAATTATAAATGCCTTGCGGGCAGGGGGGTGTCCTTCGTGCAAGCGTCCGTGTTTCAGCGTCCACTGGTAGATTATGGTCATGATCAGTGGTTGTTACTAACATGGGTACAAAAGGTGGTGTTTGAGTCCCGTCTTCCTCCTCCACTTGCTACACGGTGGGACTTCCCTCTCATGTGTGGGTTTTTGTGTGTTCCACGCGTGCACATCTGTGTGGGCCGGTGGCTGAGTCCTCAGTGTCACTTCCTGGTGCTCACGTTGGCCCAGACTGGCTGGTGGAGCCACCCGGCCGGCTGCGGTCTGGCCCCTTCCAGCGGACGCAGCTGGGGAATGTCCACGTGCAGACGCGTGTGTAGGTGTGTGCACGTGTGTATACATGTGTGAGTGCCTGTGTGTGCGCACGCATGTGCGCATGTGCATGGACATAGCAGTGTGCATATTCACATGCATACGTGTGTGTGTGCACTCCTGTGTTTACATGTATGTGCAGGTATGTTCACACGTCCATCCTCAACTTGCCCTCACAACTCGCCCGTCCTCAGGGGTGCCCCCACGTCCAAGCCCACTCCAGGGGGTCTCTCTCCCCCACCCACGTCCGTGGCTCTTCTCTGACCTGGCGTCTGGCCCCTGCCACAGGGAAGCAGCTGACAGGCTGACAGCTTCCCATCCCACCTTTGGGATTTACCTGGTGGCGGCTGGAGTCTCCACACCGGCCCTTAACCCTTCGAGTGCTGGGCCGGGTCTAACGCTTACTGCTGTTCATCCCGCTCAGTCCCTGATGGGCCCAGGCCCCAGAAGGACCCGCTGGCCCAGAGCTGCCCCGCAGGGAGCCCCCAAAGCCCGTCCTCCCACCCTGCCTGGTCCAATGTTCGTCCGCCGGAGCCGGGCATGGGTCAGGCCTAAACCTCGTCAGAGGGAAAGTGGTGACAGGCGGGCCGGCCCCCGTCACACGTGTCCCCCCATCACTGTGGGGGCTGGGGCTGCCCGGCACTCCCGGGCAGGCCCCGGGGCGGCTCCTGGAATCTGGCGCCGTGTCCGATGCCCCGACGGCACAAGCCCAGCAGAGGGGCCGCGTTGGAGTTCCCGCAGGACGCTGTGGCATGCCGGGCTGCAGCGGGCAGGGAGAAGCGTGTGGGCCGGGGCTGGCGCGTGCTGCTGGCGGCCTCAGCAGTGGGGAGGACGAGACCCCAGCTGCGCCGGGCGGGGGGGACCCAGGGGCCCTGTGCACACCGAGCGTCCCCGCCACGGCGGCCCACATGCCTCCCCGGCCTTCCCAGGCACCTTCGTGACCAGGGCGGAGGCCACGGACGCGGACGACCCCGAGACGGACAACGCGGCCCTGCGGTTCTCCATCCTGCCACAGGGCGGCGCCCAGCTCTTCAGCATCGACGAGCTCACCGGGGAGATCCGCACCGTGCAAGTGGGGCTGGACCGCGAGGTGAGGCGGCGCTCGCCCGGCCGGCGCGGCTGGTGCTGGGAGTGCCGGGCGGCGAAGGCTCACGCGGGGCGGGCGAAGCCGCTGGCCGGCAGAGACGACAACTGCGCCCCCCGAGGGTGGCAACAGGTGCCAGAGGCACCGGCCACGCTGGTCCCACCCTGCAGAGAGCCTCCCAGCCCCCTTGCCTGCAAAGTGGGGGCGCCCCGGCTCAGCTGGGGGGGGCCTTTCCAAGGGGCCCCCGCCCTGGCTTCTTAGCAACCGCTCCCTGACACCCCGGACTCACTAACTTCTGTCCGCCCTTTGCACGCCATTCCTGTGTCAGGCCCTGCCGCCCCACCACCAGGCTTCACGGCCCCCTGGAGACCCACCCTGCATCACCACCTCTGGGAAGCCCTCTTTGGTTTCCCCCACAGCCGCCTGCGTGGGGCTCTGTAGGCCACGCGCTGCGTTTACGTGGTCTTTGTCCCTTGCGTCTCCGTCCCTGCCTCTCACCGCGGCCCCCACGGCAGGGGTCCCCTTTGTGTCCGGTATACAGTAGGTGCTCTGTAAAGGCTGATGCGACACCCTCTGCGTACTCCCGGGCTGGGGCAGAGTCTGTGGTTGACAGCGATGTGGCCGGGCCCCATGTGCTTGGAAGCAGGCGGGGTTCTCAGAGCTGCGTGTGGGCTCCTGACACCCACCGGCGCCCGTGGGGGTTGGCCAAGCCCTGCCCAGCCCGGGCCCCACCTGGGCGCCTCACCCTCCGACCCCGTGTTGTGGCGTCCACAGGTGGTCGCCGTGTACAACCTGACCCTGCAGGTGGCCGACATGTCCGGAGACGGCCTCACTGCCACCGCCTCCGCCATCATCTCCGTGGACGACATCAACGACAACGCCCCGGAGTTCGCCAGGGACGAGGTGCTGCCACTGCCCCTCCCCCCCTGCAGCAGCCCTGCTCAGGGACACCCCCCGCCCCCTCCGCCTTGGGCTCCTGGCAGGGATGGGGACTACACATGGGGGTGGGGGCACCTTTGCGTGCGTAGCCACCAGCCCAAGCTAGCTGTCTGCAGAGCCGGCCACGCGTGGGCGTGTAATGAGTCAGGAGCTGGGGGAGGCCCCAGGGCCCCCCCAGGAGGAGAAGATGGCACAGGCCGCAGTGCCCGGCATGAAGCTGAGCCCATAGAAGGGCAATCGGGGTCCCCGGGGGCAGCAACTCGGGGAAACAGACCAATCTGGAGGTCACCCAGTGGGGGGCAGCCATGCTGGGAGGGAGGGAGGGGTCTCCGTGGTGACAGCACCGTGGTGAGGGCCGGGCCATGTGCCTCCGGGGGGGCCCCCCCGCCACGCTCCCCCACCCTGCGGCTGAGGGGGGGCTGGGCTCCCCAGTTCTCCATGGAGGCCCCGGAGGCCGTCAGCGGCGTGGACGTGGGGCGGCTGGAGGTGGAGGACAGGGACCTGCCCGGCTCCCCCAACTGGGTGGCCAGGTTCAGCATCCTGGGAGGCGACCCCGACGGGCAGTTCGCCATCCGCACGGACCCCAGGACCAACGAGGGCGTGCTGTCTGTGGCGAAGGTGAGCGGTGCCCTAGTGTACTCGGTTCCCCAGCCCCGGGGTCTGGGGCACCCCAGGCCAGCCACGTCCTACGCTTCCTGGCTCCTTCCCCCGGGGCGGCCTCCCCTGGCCTCGGAGGACCAGTGAGAGGACACAGAGGGGGGTTGTGGAGCCCCAGCCCCGGGACTGGGCACGCTGGCTCTGCAGGTCCCAGGCCGCGCTGGCCATGGGTGGGAGGGACACCCTATATGGTAGCCCAGATTGACAGCAGTAGCCCTCCTTATATATGCAATCCGCGCGTAAAAGTACTGCTGTGCACCTGCGTCAGAGCCAGTGGGGATACGTGTGTGCAGGTATATGTAGATGTTGATATAGAAAGAGATGATTGGCCGGGCACGGTGGCTCTCGTCTGTAATCCTAGCACTCTGGGAGCCCGAGGCGGGTGGATTGCTCGAGGTCAGAAGTTCGAAACCAGCCTGAGCAAGAGCGAGACCCCGTCTCTACTATAAATAGAAAGAAATTAATAGGCCAACTAATATATATATAGAAAAAAAAATTAGCCGGGCATGGTGGCACATGCCTGTAGTCCCAGCTACTCGGGAGGCTGAGGCAGCAGGATTGCTTGAGCCCAGGAGTTTGAGGTTGCTGTGAGCTGGGCTGACGCCACGGCACTCACTCTAGCCTGGGCAACAAAGTGAGACTCTGTCTCAAAAAAAAAAAAAAAAAAAAAAGATTATTTCCAGGGATTGGTTCGTGCAATCGTGGGGTCTGGCTGGGGCAGGTCTGAAATCATCAGGGCAGTTGGAAACAGGTGGGACCCTGCTGCAGTCTGGAGGTGGAAATTTCTTCTTCCCCAGAGAAACACAGTTTTGCCCTTAAAGCCTTCACCTGAGTGCATGAGGCTCACCTGCGTTACTCAGAACAATCTCCCTTATCTATTGTTTTATTTTTATTTATTTATTTATTTAGAGACAAGAGTCTCACTGTGTTGCCCGGGCTAGAGTGCTGTGGTGTCAGCCTAGCTCACAGCAGCAACCTCAAACTCCTGGGCTCAAGCGATCCTCCAGCCTCAGCCTCCCAAGTAGCTGGGACTACAGGCATGCACACGGCTAATTTTTTCTATATGTTTTTAGTTGGCCAATTAATTTCTTTCTATTTTTAGTAGAGACAGGGTCTCGCTCTTGCTCAGGCTGGTCTCGAACTCCTGACCTCGAGTGATCCTCCTGCCTCAGCCTCCCAGAGTGCTAGGATGACAGGTGTGAGCCACCGTGCCTGGCCAATCTCCCTTATCTAAATCTGCTGGCCACAGAGGCTGGCCACACCTCCCCCGCACCTCCTCAGCAGCCCCTGGACTGGTTCTGTCCGGCCCACGGGGCTGTCCCCACCCACCCCACCCCCCACAAATTCATTTTGAGTGATGGGTACTTATTTTACTATCTTATATTACTCTTTGTGCCTTTCTGTCCGGTGTCATTTTTATTTCTTTAAGGTTAAAAGGGGAAGAAGGGAAGGAGGGCTCTCAGGACAGACCCAAGGCGCGGCTCCCCCATGGGGACTGTCTCTGGGTGCCCAGACCTGAGCCCTAGCAGGTGACAGCCCCGCCCCTCCCACAGCCCCTGGACTACGAGAGCCGCGAGCTCTACCAGCTCACCGTGTCGGTGCAGAACGAGGCCCCACTGCAGGCAGCCGCCCCCAGGGCCCAGCGGGGCCAGGCCCGGGTCACCGTGCACGTGCGGGACGTCAACGAGGCCCCCGTGTTCCAGGAGAACCCGCTTCGGACCAGCCTGGCCGAGGGGGCCCTGCCAGGGACCCCCGTGGCCACCTTCTCCGCGCAGGACCCCGACACGCAGCAGCTGCAGAGGCTCAGGTGGGGCCCCGGTGTGGGGCAGAGGGCGGCTGCCACCCCGACTCCTGCTGAGGTCACCGCGGGCTCCTGGGCTCTGGGGGGGGTGGAGGGTGGAGGAGGGGCTGTCTGTTTCTGGGTTTCTGAGGGTCCCAGGGTCTCAAGTCCCACACATGCCTGTGCATGTGTGTTGGGGTGGCCATGCCCCATAGTGGGGGTCTGGGCAGCTGGTGCACACTGATGCGCCCCCCCCCATCTGTTCCTGCCAGCCGTGTCCAGCCGTGTCCGGCAGGCCCTGGTCCCCTGCATCTGGCTGTCATTATCGTAATCTCTCGCCCCTCGTCTGGCCCTGTGTCTGGCTTCACGTCACACACAAATGGGCCCAGTGCCGACTAGGGTTCAATCCGGGCTGTCACCCAGTTGCCACAGGGCCCTGGCAGCTCACCTGCCCTCCCTGAGCCTCAGTTTCCTCATCTGTCAGTTGGGACAGGGGAGAACTTGCCTCAAAGACTCAGAAGGTGCCGGGTGACCACAGCAGGGCCACATGGGCTGTGTGTGCGTGTGTGTGCGCGATGTGTGCGTAGGGTGTGTGTAAGGGGTGTGGCTGTGCCATGTGGCCACACTCCTAGGGGTCCCCGCGTAAGCTCAGGACACCTGCCCTACCCCTCCCTTCCCCTCCCCCACAACAGCTACTCCAAAGACTACGACCCTGAGGACTGGCTGCAGGTGGATGGAGCCACCGGCCGCGTGCAGACGCAGCGCGTGCTCAGCCCCGCCTCCCCCTTCCTCAAGGACGGCTGGTACCGGGCCATCATCCTGGTCCTGGACGACGGTGAGGCGCCAGCCCGCCCCTGGCTTTGGGGCTCTCTGACCTGGCTTTGCCCTGGCTGGACAACCCAGTTGTGCACGCCGTGGGGCTCAGCGCTGTGCCCCCTCTGAACAGACTGGCGGTGGTGGGCCTGGGCGGGGACGCTGAGCCCACCTGCCCCTCCGCACGCAGCCTCCCCGCCCGCAACAGCCACGGGCACCCTGTCGGTGGAGATCTTGGAGGTGAACGACCACGCCCCCGTGCTGGCGCCGCCGCCACCAGGCAGCCTGTGCAGTGAGCCGCACCAGGGCCCCGGGCTCCTCCTGGGCGCCACGGACGAGGACCTGCCCCCCCACGGGGCCCCCTTCCACTTCCAGCTGAGCCCCAGGCTCCCGGAGCTTGGACGGAACTGGAGCCTGAGCTCGGTCAACGGTGCGCTCCCTCCCTCTCCTCCACCCGGGACCTGGGGGGTCGCGGCTCCGGGGTCCTAACGCGTGTGCGCCCCACGGCTGCATCCTGGGCGGGGCGGGCTTGCTTACGTGCCCAGTGGACGGATGGGAAACTGAGGCCTAGGATCTCCGGATGCCCACCCCGTCCAGGCGCGAGGGGGCAGGCGAGGTGGGGGGCCGGCTTGGGAAGGCCCTCGCTCACCGCAGGCGCCCTCCCTCCTCAGTGAGCCACGCGCGCCTGCGGCTGCGGCACCAGCTCCCCGAGGGCCTGCACCGGCTCAGCCTGCTGCTCCGGGACTCGGGACAGCCGCCCCAGCAGCGCGAGCAGCCGCTGAACGTGACCGTGTGCCGCTGTGGCCAGGACGGCGCCTGCCTTCCGGGGTCCGCGGCGCTGCGCGCGGGGGGCGCGGGCGTCAGCTTGGGCGCCCTGGTCATCATCCTGGCCAGCGCCCTGCTGCTGCTGCGTGAGTGCCCCGCGCCCTCGGTCCCCCCTCCCGGCTCCCCGCACCACCCCGCGCCCTCGGCCTCCCCTCCCCCACCCCGCTCTGCGACCCAGCCCCCGCCCTGTTCCCCTGCCCTTGGCCTCGGCTTCCCTGCCCCGGCCCCGCCCCGCGTCCTTGGTCTCACATTCCCCACCCCGACCCCGCGCCGCGCCCTCGGCCCCGCCCCCCTCCCCAGGCTCTCCAACCCCGCGGACCCCCACCCAGACCCAGAACCCCCGGCGGCCCCAGCCTCTGTCTTGTGCCCCCAGTGCTGGTCCTGCCCGTGGCGCTCCGAGCGCGGATGCGGCGGCGTTCGCGGGGCAAGGGGCTGCTACTCGGGCCCCAGGACGACCTTCGGGACAACATTCTCAACTACGACGAGCAGGGAGGCGGGGAGGAGGACCAGGTGGGGGAGGGGCTCCTCCAGGTGGCCCGGGTGAGGAGAGGCCGGCAGTGGGGCGGGAACCCCAGCCCGGCCTTCCCAGTGGCCGGGGCTGAGCTCCACCTCCCTTGCCCGCAGGACGCCTACGACATAGCCCAGCTGCGCCACCCTGCAGAGCTGAGCGCGCGGGGTGTCCCCCTGGGCCGTCCGCCGCTGCGCCGCGATGCCCCCTACGGCCGCGCGCACCCCCAGGCCTCGCGAGCGGCGCCCACCAGCCCCGCCGACATCGCGGACTTCATCCATGACGTGGGTGCTCCGGGGGCGCACAAGTACACTCGCGGGCACCGGTGCACGCACAGACACTGCACGTATACATGTGTGCGCATCTGTGCACGTACACATACGAGCGTGGCGTGTATATACACGCGGGCACAAACGCTTGTGCTCACACGCTAAGCCTGTCCAGAGATGCTGTGTTCTGTTGGGTTCTAGTGGGTGAGCTCAGCAGAGGGACCCCCAGGACAGGCAGGGTCCCCCAGGCTTGGGGCGCGACGGCTCTGGCTACCCAGGAAGGGCTTGGCAAGGGGGGGGCGGCGTATCCCCCCCACAGGAGCCACTGGGGCGTCCCCAGGGCTTTGTCTTTCTGTGTTAATGACACAGTAGATGCCAACGTGGGAAATGCATGGGGGGGTTAGCAGGGAAGGGACACACAGGTGACCTTCCCCTACACTTCCCTGCACGTGCTGCATTCGGCTAGGAGAATGCCCCCAGCACACGCACGGGCCGCCTGGGGCGTGGCAGGCACAAGGTCTGGTTGGGAGCACGTGTCCCCGCAGCTGAGAGGACAGAGGTGGAGACAATACCCAGGAAGGCAGATCCGCTGGTCCGGTGGATGCGGGTGCCCAGGTGGCCTCGATTCTGAAGCAGACCAGGGCACAGTGGCAGGGGCAGCTCACAGTCCTTGGGGGAAGGGCTGGCCCTAACTCCCAGGAAGAATAGCTCAGGCCCCCGCAGCCCTCCTGTGCCGGTGCCTCGGGCCACCGTGCCCTGGGTCGTGGCTGGGCGGGGGAGGGCGCCCGCTGGCCCTTGCGTGGTCCTGAGCTCCCCGGAACCTCTTGGCAGGGCTTGGAGGCTGCGGACAGCGACCCCAGCGTGCCGCCCTATGACACGGCTCTCATCTATGACTACGAGGGGGACGGCTCCGTGGCCGGGACTCTGAGCTCCATCCTGTCCAGCCTGGGTGACCAGGACCAAGATTATGACTACCTCAGGGACTGGGGCCCGCGCTTCGCGCGGCTGGCGGACATGTACGGGCACCCGTGGGGGTCGGACTAAGGGCCTGGACTTGGCCGTGGAGATGTGGCCACTGGGCCAGGGAGGGCGGCTTCCTCCTGGGCACACCTCCGCCAGCGGCAGAGGGCACCTGCCCGACCGTGGGGGGCCGTCTGGACACACCAGCCCCAGGCAAAGTGGCAGAGGTGGCCTCCGACCAGGCAGCCTGAGGGCACCTGGCCCCACCCCATGGGCCCCGAGTGGCCTCCTCCGGGAAGGGCCCAAGTCCAGGACGCAGGTCTCGGGGTGCGGAGGGGGCGGCTAGGGTAGGCGTCTTCCTGCGCGTGTAGGAAGTGTTGCCCTGAGTCCCCCCGCTGGGGCCACACCCCCCTTTCCCACCTGTGCCTCCCGTGAGCGGACCTCCTCTTTGTACGAAAGCGAGCAGCCCCTGGGTAAATCGCAATGGAAAACGTGCTAGTCTCTGCATTGCAGCCGGCAGGAGGGAGCGCGGGGCCGTGGAGGGCTGCGGGGCGGGGCCTGGGCGCTCAGGTGCGCGGGGGGGCGGGGCCTGGGCGCTCAGGTGCGCACGTTGCGCCCGGCTGCGCTGGGGCCGCGGCTGCGTCCTCCGTGGCGGCCTCCGCTGCGAGCTCCAGAACCCGGGCCCGACCTGGCGAGCCCGAGCCGCCCAGAGGCCGGGGCCGGGGCCGCTTCCACAGGTGGGCGACGCCGGGCAGTGGGGGCCTTGGGCGTCCCGGGGCGGGGCGGGGCGAGGGAGGCCGGGAGGGCTGAGCCTTCCTCTGCGTCTCAGCACTTTGCCGGTTACCAGAGGATTCTTCTGCGAGGTCCTCTTCCAAGTCACTTTGTCACCGTCTGAATCAGTCTCTGTGAATTTTCTGGCAATGGTATCATCGCATTCCCGCATTCGGTAGGGAGAGTCGACGCGAGTGTCCGTTTCCTAGAACAAGTAAGGTAGCGAGGGGTTTTTTGTGCGTTTGTTTTTTGAGACAGAGTCTCAGTCTGTGGCCAGGGATGGAGCGCAGTGGCGTCATCACAGCTAACTGCAGCCTCCGACTCCTGGGATCCAGCGATCCTCCCACCTGGGCCTCCCACATTGCTAGGACTGAGCCACCACGCTGGGCCCAGGTCGCGTTTGTCCTCCACTCTGGTTTCTTTGGGATAGCGCAGTGAGGAAAATCACACTGGATGCTATGCGGTACTCAGAGTTTCCTAAGTACTAGCTGGCTTGTTTTTGCTTTGAGAATGGTCTCTGTATTGGCATTAAAATTCCTCGTCAGCAGCATTTTGCATTTAAGAACGCTATTAGGCCTGGGGCGGTGGCTCACACCTGTAATCCTAGCAAGCCTGTAATCCTAGCTCTCTGGGAGGCCTAGGCGGGCGGATTGCTCAAGGTCAGGAGTTCGAAACTAACCTGAGCAAGAGCGAGACCCCGTCTCTACTATACATAGAAAGAAATTAATTGGCCAACTAATATATATAGAAAAAAAATTAGCTGGGCATGGTGGTGCATGCCTGTAGTCCCGGCTACTCAGGAGGCTGAGGCAGTAAGATTGCTTGAGCCCAGGAGTTTGAGGTTGCTGTGAGTGAGGCTGACGCCATGGCACTCACTGTAGCCTGGGCAACAAAGTGAAACTCTGTCTCAAAAAAAAAAAAAAAAAAGAACGCTATTAGCTTGTTTTAAAGTGTTATTGAAGTTAAATTCATCGAACACCATTCTAAAGTGTACAAGTCAGTGTCACGGAGCACTTCAAATGAAATGTGACGGTATCACCGTCGTGCTGCACAGCGACAAACTGTCCGTCAGGTGGAAGTAGGGGGAAAAGAAAATAAAAGTTTCAAAAATGCTTCATCACCAGGAAAGAAACCCGTACCCATTCAGCAGTCACTGCATGTCCGCACCCTTTTTTTTTTCTTGTAGAGTAATCTAAGATTTAAATTCAAAAATTTTTTTAATGATGTCAAAATGTACACAATAGGAAACTTACTATTTTGTCTGATAGTATAGCCTTCCATCCTGCACTTTTTGTTACTAATTGCCTGGAGTATCTTTTTCCATCCTGTCACTTTTAGTCTATTTGTGTCTTTGTATCTCTATTGAGTCTCTTCTAGACAGCATATAGTTGGATCACATGTTTTTGTCCATTCTGCCAATCTCTTGTGTTGTGATCGGAGAGTTTAATCCATTTAAATACTGATGAGGAGGCACTTCTGTCACTGTGCTTTTTGTTTTCCATGTGCCTTACAGCTTTATGGTCCTCCATTTCCATCTTCTATGTCTAGTTGATTTTTTGTAGCTATGTTGAAATTCCTTTTTTATTTCTTTTTGTGTAAATTCTGTAGCTGTTTTTTTTTTTTTTTTGAGACAGAGTCTCACTTTGTTGCCCAGGCTAGAGTGAGTGCCATGGCGTCAGCCTAGCTCACAGCAACCTCAAACTCCTGGGCTGAAGCGATCCTGCTGCCTCAGCCTCCCAAGTAGCTGGGACTACAGGCATGCGCCACCATGCCCGGCTAATTTTTTCTATATATATTAGTTGGCCAATTAATTTCTTTCTATTTATAGTAGAGACGGGGTCTCGCTCTTGCTCAGGCTGGTTTCAAACTCCTGA
>VSMD01020793.1:0-79559 GCA_008750895.1 Mirza zaza
ACCTCGAAGAAAAGTTGCTCTTACCAGGAAGACCCACAGCTTTGACCTGGGGCTGCTCCCTGCCTCTTCCAGCAGTTGTGGGGTGCCATTCCATGGTGTGCTGATGGGCCCCACCCAAAGATGCCAAATACTGTTACTGAAAGCTCAGCACTTGTCCCTGAGGCCACATCAGAAGAATGAGTACAAGTGGTTTGAGGAGGAAAGAAAGAGAAGTTTATTAATTTGCCAGCAAATGAGGAGGTTGGCAGACTCTTGTCTCAAAGTACCAACATCCTCAAGATTGACTAACATTTATTAGGTTTCTCTTATTAAGCAACAAAATATGAGATGCGCTTTTGTTGAGTTTATAATCGGCTGATTTTAACATATCCAGGGACATAGGTACTTTCTACTCAACAACAAAACCAAAATTCAGGCTGGGAGCCGTGTCTCATGCCTGTAATCCCAGCACTTTGGGAGGATCAAGCAGGAGGATTGCTTGAAGCCAGGAGTTCAAGACCAGCCTGAACAACATAGAGAGACCTTGTCTCTACAAAAAATAAAAATTAGCCATGGTGGTTCACACCATCAAAATATTACATGATAGTCAGAAGGAATGTTAACGTCTGTTTCTTGTCACTAATAATAAATGACACAAGTATTTTCCATTTCTTAAGCATAGATAGATAATATCCCATGCATCAGGCACTTCATAGAATTACTTTATTTAATTCTATAACAATGGAAGAAGTAGTTAGCTAATGAAGCATCCCTCTTAAATAGATGAGAAACTAAGACGCAGAGAAATTAATTGTTTGACCAAGGTCACGCAACCAATAAATAGTGGAGGTGAGGTTTTAATCCAAATGTATCTGATTTTAAAGCACAGTTTTCTGTCTTTGTAGCCCTGAATCTCTTGGATTGTCCTTGCAGGAATGCCATGAACTTAATAATACTGCTAACTATTGTTAAACCAAAATGTAATTGTTAAACCAAAACCTATTTTATGAATGGATCGGGAATAAAGAAGATTAAAAACAGTGTTCAATTTATTCATAATAAAGCTAGAAGCTACTAAAACTACATATATATATATATATATAGTTTTTTATACATATATAAAACAGATACATACATACCTATGATTAGGACCCTTTAGAATTTAAATGATACTTCTTTCCTTCACAGCATTTAATATTTTGACTCTTTTTTAATTTTTTTTTTAAATTTCAGAATATTATGGGAGTACAAATGTTTTGGTTACCTCAATTGCTTTTGTACCGTTTGAGTCAAAGTTATCTGCCTATCTGTAAAATAGCGTGCATTATACCTGTTAGGTGTGAATTTACCCTTCCCCTCCACTCCCCTCACCCCTGCTTAAGAGTCTCATGCCCTACTGGCCGAGCTAGCCAGGCCTCCCAAGGTAGTTCTACTTTTAGTTCTTTGAAGTATCTCCATACTCCTTTCCATAGAGTTGTACTAGTTTGCAGTCCCACCAACGGTATACGAGTTTTCCTATCTTTCTGCATCCATACCGACATTTGTTGTTTTGGGACTTTTTGATAAAAGCCAGTCTCATTGGAGTGAAGTGATATCTCATTATGGTTTTAATTTGCATTTCCCTGATGATTAGAGATGTTGAGCATTTTTTTATGTTTGTTGGCCATTAGTCTGTCTTCTTTTGAAAAGTTTCTGTTCATGTCTTTTGACTCTTCTTATCTCTTTTTAATATACTTTTTGTGCCCATATTACTAAATAAAGTATGCTATATTGGTGAAGCTTTTCCTGGGTCTTATCTAAGTTTCCAATAGGACATTCTCCATGTGACCTGGAAATTTCCCTAGAGGCAAATTTGTGGCATCTGGCTTAATCCTATGGAAAGTTCCTCTTATGTGGTGGGGTTTCTCAGTTAGTTGCATTCCCTGACTTCTGCCCACTCTTTCTCTCCTACTTTAAATGTTCCCCCTTTGTGACTAACTTTCAGTTTTTATAACCACATGAAAAACAAACAAAGAAGACCAGTTACTTAAGGCACCAAAGAGAGAGAGAGAGAGAGCTTTCCAGAGCTCCTAAAGACTTCCCTTGTTATTACAGCAGATCTTAACAAAAGGGAAAGACAAAAATCAGGTCTTGCAGCCTCATTTGTAAGACAATTTTTGTTTTAAATATCTTCTTTTATCTTAGCATGGCCCCACTCTGAGAATTTACTAGCCTCAAGGACAGTCGTGTTATTTAGAAAACCTGGCGGAAAAGCCTTTAAAAAAATAGGAATATTGATGAGAGTTCATTTGGTTTAACCAACATTTTATTAAAAGTTTAGTTTAAGAGCCATTTTGGTTTAATACTATCTTACTTCTATGGTAAATTAGTAGGGTTTCTTCAATAAATGTGAGTGTGGAGTAATTTATTTGGATATGCTGTATGGAACATTTAGGAACGGCCACATTCTAGGCACTCCTTCGTACAAAAAAGGGCTCTGTGGATGAAGAGTGCTCATGTGGAGGGTACAGAGACATAGGAAATACTATCGAGTCCTAGAGAATGTTCATATTAAGAAAGGGGCAGCCAGCACACATGAACCGATAAAATGATAATAAAGAGCTGTCTGTGATTAGCCACCATAAAATAAATGCTATAGATGTTCAGAGTGGAAAAAAATCCACCATGGCCTGACATGAAGAGCTTGGTAGTCATTTAGCCCTTACTATGTGTTAAGTCATTTTGCAGAGTGCTCTTTCAGAATAAGAATAAAATAACAGGGCTCCTGCCTTTGTGGCTTGTATCAGAACTAAGAAATTCAAAACAGAATCCCCAGTGATTCACAGTGGATGAGGGTGGACTCTTAAGAGAAAAAACGAGGAAGATTTCAGGGACGCGATGTTTGACTTTGGACTTAAATGATGGGTAAGGTTTAGACATAAGAAAGGTGAAGAAAGTGGAAGGGTATCTGTAGGTAGGAGGAACAGCTGGAGGAAAGACATCAAGGTGTTAAATCATAGGATACTGAGGAGAAAAGGACTTAGTTGTGTGAAACGGAATAAAGAAGCTGGAGATAGGTGGTGGCGGTAGGTATTAAACGACTCTTTTAGTGGACAATAGGGAGACATTATAGGTTTGATATAAGAAGAAACATGATCAAAACTACTGAGGAAGAAGAGAAGAAATCCCAGGACAGAATTTTGGGAGCTCCAAGTTTGAATGGGTGGAGAGAAGAGAATGAGCATGAAAAAGACAAAGAGAAGCAGTCAGTTCATTCAGACCAATCTTTTTAATGGTTATAGGGTAGTTTATTATATGGTTTTACCATAATTTAATTAAATATCTATTGGTGCGTAGTTGTTTCCATTGCTTAATTAATAAAAATAATAATTAAAGAATTTTTTTTTAAATTTGAAGTGTGAACTATGGAACCCTGCTGCCTTGAATCAACGGCACCATCCCCTGCCCGGACTCTGCCACTTACTAGCTTCCCTCTGTGTGCCTTCTTTCATGTGGATGACAGAAATATGATCATTTATCTTACAGGGCTGATGTGACAATTAAAAGATTTAATAACATGTAAAGAGTTTAGAAATGTCTGACCCAGATCAAGAATTCAATGTTAACAGCAGAGGAAGAAAAAGATATTTTTTGCATATTTGACCTATTTTTTCATTAATATAACTTCTTAGAAGTGAAATTAATAGACCAAAGAGTGAGCTCATTTTTAAGACCCTTGTTGCATAGTATGAGAAACTCATGAAGAACAGCTTTATTTAATATACATGGTAGGACACCACTTTTCAAATATTTCCACTGAAGTTTCCAGATGATGCAAAATGCTAAACACATACTTCCAAGGAAGTTGGGGAGACAGTGATGCTGAAGACTGTCACACAAATTTTTTGGAAGCCTTAGGTTTTATCCTAAAAATTAATGAGAATTTGCATTCTGTTCCTTAACAATTTGTGTCTATTTTGATGTAAAATATAACATTTCAAATGAACCACAAAGAAAAGACAGCTTTTAAAAGCTGTCCTTTAAAATCTTCTACTAAAACTGACTCTTTAGAAAGACATACCACATTTTATGGTAGTGTCAAGTACCTCTTGGCCCACTACTGTGTACCCCAGTGTGTGGCAATGGAAACTGTGGTTTTTGAAGCTTACAGCAACTTAATAAAAAAGATGGTTACAAAATTAACCTGGCTCTGGTGTATCAAATGGACTGCAGAGTTACAGAGTACAGATGATACAGATTGGTACCTAACTTCCAGCTTTGCAGGTGTGGGAGCTTAGTATACATGTGCATGCATGTTTGTGTATTTGCTTAAATTATCAGTCTAGTAATTCCATCTCATTCACTCCTCACTTCGGATGCTGGGTTCATTCATTCTTGCTTAATCTCTTATTTTACAGTTAAACCTTATAGTATTAAAGAACTTTTAAAGATGTGGTAACATAAATTTTTGTATTGAGTGGATCCAATGAGCAGTTGTCATCAAGAGACGGATAAATTAGTAAGCAGCCTCCTTACAGACTGCTACTTGGGCTACTTCTTGCATGTGTATGACTCATAGCTGGGTGACATTAAGATTATGTCTGACTCACAGCTGGATGACATTAAGATTATGTCCCAGGTGAAGACATGTTTTTATACTGGAAGTGTCCTGAAAGATGAAACATTCAGATATTTGGGCTGATTGGAGCAAATAGAACAAAGGAGATAAAATATCAAAAAATATAATATACTTTTGGAGGTATATTATAGTATAGAAGCCAGAGAAAAGATTTTGGCAAGACTCAGCAAAATGGAGATGCCCTAGTGCTGATTTAATTGACATCAAGTTAGCAGAGAGCCATTGGCTCAGAATGGCAGGGGTGTTTATGGTGATAACATCATCTACATCTTTAATGGTACACCATGTCCATTTATAATTTCTCTTTAAGGCTACTCTATGAGATATGGCAAAAAGTCACATCTGAGTTATTTTCTGCATTTATTTTGCTATATATTTGTTGCCACCTACCTTCCAGTGTAGGTCTGATAAAGATCCAGAAATTTGTCTTTATAGTTCTCTTTAAGGACTTGAGGGAAAATATTGCAGATGTGAGCCTCTCTTTCAATCCATCTAAACTAGGGCTGATACAAGCACTCCCTACATCCCTGAGAACTGACGGGTACTGTGTTTCTCCGAAAATAAGACAGGGTCTTATATTTATTTTTCCTCAAGAAGATACCCTAGGGCTTATTTTCAGGGGATGTGTTATTTTCCCCTCAAAGCCTCAGCCTGCAGCACGCACAGGATGGCCGGGACCTGACAGGGGGAGCCGACCTTGTTGGCGGGGCTGCCCACACCTTTCCGGTCACCTCTGGGATAGTAGCTGTCACGATGGGGCAGATGAGAAGGGCTGCTCGTCTTCTTTACTGCTCCACCATGAAATGCATGGGTTGTGCAGATACGCTGCGTAGCCATGCCCATCACAAGGTCTTATTTTGGGGGTAGGGCTTATATTGCTCAAATGCTTAGAAATCCTGCTAGGGCTTATTTTATGGGTAGGTCTTATTTTTGGGGAAACACGGTAACTCTTACCCACCAATAAGGGGTTCCAGAAGGACTCACACATGATAGGTACCAATGAAAATATTTTCTAAAATAAATAATTCCTTATTTTACATTAGAGAAAAATGAGACAGCCATTAAGGGATTTTTTTTACTTCCATGATGAGTCTATATTCATGCTGGGATATTTTTTGCTCAATTTTAACCCTGAGGAATTTTAAATAATTCAAGTTTAATCATTAGCGCAATAGCCATTGCAATAATATTTACAAGTGAAAATGCACAAAAAATGTATATTCCTATGGCCTAAGCCTAAAAGTATCTTCTTTTTAGTTCCATAGCACTTTTCAGACCTGTTTCCCATTCAGTTATTTGGTCTGTTTCTACTAGAATGATTACTCTTTGCTTGATCACTAGTTGGTCTGTTGTATAATATACCTTCAAATGATTAGTGAATAATTGCTTCCATAGAAATATGACATAAATCATTAAACGCATCTGTGTTTTATTAAAAGCCCACAAGTTAAATTATCTTCTTCCTTATATTAGTAAATACTCTGATCAATAGGCATATCTCTTGAACTATAAGAAACAACATTTTAGATTCTACATGACTGATAAACTCATTTTAGACAACTTTGGTAGCTCTGGGATTTCAGGCAGAAAAATCTGTAAAACTTATTAATAGTTCTTCATAAAAAATAAACTTAAATTTTAATTAATTTTCATACCAGTAGTAAGATTCAACAAATATTTATTTACTACCATGTGAATACTTTCCTATAGATTGATTTATTTTAACTGTAGAACAGCCCATATTACTAAATATTGGTTTTCATGTTAAAGTGTGCTTACACAAAGCTAACTTTGCTGTTTGAAAAACTTGATTTTTTGCAACTCTTGTTTCCACTAATGATTGTAATTGTGTATATATGGCGCTTTCATGGAACAGTTTCTCTGTCCATTTATATTTAATCTATACATATCTTTATACTTAAAGTGGGATTCTTGTAGACAACATATACTTGACTCTTATTTTTTTTATTCACTCTGACAATCTTTGTCTTTTTATTGGTATATTTAGATAATTAATACTTAAAGTGATTATTGATATAGTTGGGTTAATAGCTCTCATACTTGTAGCTATTTATTTGTTGCCCTTGTTCTTTGTTCATAGTTTGTCTTCCACTCTTTTTCTGTTTTTTTGTAAGCATTGCGTATGACTCCATTTTTTCTCCTATTGTAGCATATGAGTTACACTCCTTTTTAAAAAATGTTTTAGTGGTTGTCCTGGAAGTTGCAATATACATTCACAACTTACAAGTCCAATCTCAAATAATACTATACCACTTCATGGGTAGTGCAAATACTTTATAATAATAATTCTGATTTCTTCCTCATGTCCAGTGTATCACTGCTGCATTCATTTCACTTATACATAGGCATATACAAATGCATTCATAATTGACTATACTGTTGTCTTTATTATTTTGGACAAACTAGCGTTAGATCTATTAAGAATAATAAAACTAAGTTTTTATCTAACCTTCACTTATTTCTTTGCTGATAGTCTTCTTTTATGCAGATTTGTCTGACCTACATTATTTCCCTTCTCTCTAAAGAACTTCTTTTAAGATTTCTTACGAGACAGGTATAAATGGCAACAAATTCCTTCAATTTTTGTCTGTTTGAGAAAGTATTTATTTTTCCCTCACCATTGAAGTGTAATTTCACAGTGTACAGAATTCTAGGGTGCTGCATTCCACTCTTTTCTTGCATGCATGGTTTCTGAGTGGAAGTTGAATGTAATTCTTTGCTCCTCTATGGCTAAGCTGTTTTTTTCCCTCTAGGTGTAGGTTTTATTTTTTTAATTAATTAATTTATTATGATTATTATTATTGCATTTATCTTGGTCGGTGCTCTCTGAGCTTTCTGGATCTGTAGTTTGGTTTTTGACATTGATTTGGGGAAAATTCTCAGTCATTAATGTTTCACATATTTTTTCTGTTCCTTTTTGTTTTTCTGCTCCTTTTGGTGTTCCTACTGTGTGTATGTTAAACTTTTTGTAATTGTTCCTCAGTTCATGGATGTTCTGTTCTTTTTCTTTTTTTTAATCTTTTTCTTTTTGCTTTTCAGTTTTGGTAGTTTCTACTGAGATATCCTTTAGCTCAGAGATTCTTTCCTCAGTTGTGTCCAGTCTACTAATAAGCCCATCGAAGGCATTCTTCATTTTTGCTACAGAGTTTTTGGTGTCTATCATTTCTTTTGGATTTTTTCTTAGAAATTCCATTTCTCTGCTTATATTGCTCATCTGTTCTCACATGCCGTCTACTTTATCCATTAGCATTCTTAGCATATTCATCATTGGTGTTTTAAATTTCCTATCTGATAATTCTGACATCCCTGCCATACCTGAGTCTTATACTTACGCTCACTATTTTTTTTTAAATGTGGGGTTCTTTTTGCCTTTTAGTATACCTTGTAATTTTTTTTCATAGCTGGACATGGTAGTAGGTAAAAACAACTGCTGTAAATAGGTCTTTAGTAATGTGGTATTAATAGTAAGATGTGGGGGACGGGATGTGTTCTCTTGCCCTAAGATTAGGCCTCAGTCTTTTAGTAAGCCTGCATCTCCAGAATGTGAACTTCACAAGTGCTTCACATTTTTTTTTCTTTTGTTTTCTGTTTTTACCCCCTTAGGAGGTATGGAATGGCTAGAGTGGGCTGGAGTTGGATATTTTCCTTCCTCCAGATGAGTTAGGCTCTGACAATAGCCTAGCAGATTAGGCTGTACTTAAAAAGTTTCTCCTGAGGGCAGACTTTATTAAGAACAGAATTATCTGGCATATTTCAAATTGGCTACTTTCCCCTGCCCTTGATGGAAACATGAGGAATTTCTCTCCATTACCGACTGTGAGATCCTTGGTAAAACTCACAAAATTGTGCCCCCCCCTCAAAGACTGGAGTCCCCCTGGAGTTTTTAGCTCTCAGACTTGTCCACATTAGCCTCCAGCAATTTGTCAGTCACAGTTTGGGTTTTCCTACCCTGGTCCTGGTTCCTGCTCAAGGATTTCTCCTCTGGTAAGTTTTCTGTACCTGTGATTCTCTCTACACTTGCCCGACCATCTCTCCAATTTTAAGGGCAGTTGTTTGCCCGGTAACTTCAGTTCTCACACAGATGTAAGAAGAGTTGCTGATTTTTCAGTTTGTTCAGCCTTTTACGTGTTGTTAGGATGGCAACTCCCAAGTTCTGTATATGCTGAACCAGAAGCTGGAAGTCCATTTTTCCTATTTTTAATAGAAACTTCCTTAGCTATGTGCTTACTCTGTCCTTTATTAAAGATAAAGGTAATGCTTTAACAATAACTGAAAATGGAACTGCTTTTCAAATTGTATTCTGTATATTTAAATATACAGAAATATTTAAATACAGAAATATATACAGAAATATTTAAATATACAGAAAAGTAGAAAGAAAAATACAACTAATACCCATATCTCTATCACCTAGAAGTAGCATTTATCAAGATTTTACCATATTATTTTAGATCTCCTTTTTTGTTATTATTTATATTGTTGAGATATTTTAATAAATTCCATGACATGTTTTAGTCCAGGTAATTTTTCCTTATCCAAAATGCTTTGGACCAGAAGTGTTTTGGATTTAAGGGTTTTTTTGGATTTTGGAATATTTGTACACACATAATGAGGTATCTTGTGACAGGACCCAAGTCTAAACATGAAATTCACTTGTGTTTCATATATATTTTATACACATTACCTGAAGGTATTGTATCATATACAATATTTTTTAATAATTTTATAAATGAAACAAAGTTTGTGTACATCGAGCCATCAAAAAGCAAAGGCGTCACTATCTCTCATGCCAGCACTCAAAAAGTTTTGGATTTTGGAGCATTTTGAATTTTGGGACTGGGGATGTTCAACCTATATGCATCTCTAAAAAATATGGATGTGTTCTTATAACTATAATTATCAGAGCTAACAATATTAACATTTCTTTGGTTTTATCTAATAATCAGTCTTCATTCAATTTTTCCCAGATGCTTCAAAACATGTTTTTGTTTTTTTTTACTTGATTTGTTCAAATCAGAATCTAAACAAAGTCAGTAAATGATTTTGGGGAAAAAATCATTCTATGGAGAAAAACATTTTGAAAAATAAGTTTGAAAATGTTTACACTGTTATGTGATTTTGTGCTGAAAATAATGTAAGCATCTCATGCCTTAAGAAGCCCACCCACACCTCCCTCCATTCTTAACGTGCTGGTAGTGCACCCCTTCTTTCTCTAGCCAGACTCCACTGTGCTTTTGTGGCCTTCTGGGAAGGCCCACTGTGGCCAGATGCAGAGGGTTTTCCTCTTCCTGTCGGTGAGTGGGAAAAGCTAGCCTTCCAGGCTGAGTGCTTCCAGACTTCCTTTATTACCACCTGTCAGATTAAATATTTATTCGTTTATTTATTTTTTTTCTCTTATTACTTAGAAGCCCTTTTCTTATAGTTATTTATATATTTTTTTAGCTCTCACTGTCTACTGTCACATGGCATCTAAGGTTCTAAGCTGTCCATTTGGGACAAAATGCTGCTTTTTGAGGATTAAAAAAAATTCAACTTCTTCATGTCTTTCAGGTGAACTATGACTCAAAATGTCCAAAACACTAAGCTATTCAATAATTTGCAGGTAATTATATCTTATTTGGCTTTCCCTGTTTTCTGTGTTCCCAAAGTGTGTCACTATAATGCCCGTAAGAAAACACAGAAGGAAGAAAACTAGCAGAGAGGGGAATGTTTGATTGGGAGTGATTAATGTCTCAATCGACTCAGGCTTCTGATGTGGTTTCCAGTCTGAAAGTGTAATCTGGAAAATGTCTGACATGAGAGTACTTGACTCTAAAATTATACATAATGTAGTCTAAATACTGTCAAACTTATTAGAGGGGGATTTGAATTCCTAATGTAGGTACAACCTTAGATAAACAAACTCATTGTGATACTTTTAGTGCTGTACTCAACTCACTTTAGAGAACTCCATTATAATTAATTATTTATTGAAACCCATCTGTGTACTTAACTCTGGATAGCCATAAATGAAAACCTAGCCCTTCCCCAGGGTCCTTCTGAGCTAAATTCTATTGGGTAATGTCCTGGTATTATTGGACAATGATTTGATCCACAGCTCAAAAAAATTCTCTGAAGTTTACATTAATTATGAAAACCATGAAAAGTGATTATCTTTTGTATTCACTGTAAGTCAAAATTAAAATCATTTGTTTTTTAAGTATCAAATAGGGTAAGTATCAAATTAAGTATCAAATATGATAAATCTCTTTGGTAATACTTCCAAGTATTTGTATATGGATAAACTCAGTTGATGTATTGATCGATGATTAGATTAATGATCAAATCAAAGCAGCTTGCCTTCACAAGGGACAGACCCCATTAATAGCTCTGTCTATGCTTTCCATGTATGCCTTGAGTCTCCAAAGAAGTTTTGAGCTGTCTTATCATTACCATAAAGTAAACCACTCAAAGATGATATTGTGCTAACTTTGGCTGAGTGGTTTCATCGCCTGCAAGCCACAGCATAATGCTGTGGGGCTTTGCTACTGAAAGTTGGGCCTGGTTGACCAGCAAGTTTGGCATCACCTGGTTGCGTCTGCTGGCCGCCCCAGACCTGTTGAATTAGAATCTGTTTAACAAGATCCCTAGGTGGTTTGTATGCACCTCTAAGTCTGAGAGACCTTCCACCTAAACTATCAGAGAACTGTTCGAGCTGTGAGAGCCAAAAGGGTGCTTGTCTTTCCCTGCATAGAAAACAGGACCCAGAGGGCTCGATAGATTTTCCCAGTTACAAATGGGCAAGGTTAGTGGCAGAGATGGAGTTAGGTCAGGCCCTGTCCTACGTGTTGGTGACATCTGCTATTGTCTGCTCAGTGGATCATTCCTACCTGTCTGTAACAACCTCAGCATTGCCTGAGCTTGGGGAAGTCCCATCTGCTCTGCCTGTCAAAGGCAAGTGCCTTGCACCTCTCCCTCTACCCCCATTTACAGGGACTATGACTTGAGTTGGGTCAATTAGCTTCTCACTCTGGGACGTACAGTCTTGAGTTAAGACACACAGGGACACAAGGTACTTGGAGACGAGTCATCTCATGGCAGCACTACAGAGAAAGACCAGTGGGCTTCCTCGGGCTGTTGCCCCAGGAGATGAGTCACTTCCTGTGATGACAGAGTTGTTCAGCACTTCCTTCTATTTGCAATAACCACTGTAAATTTTTTCTTTATAAAAAATACATACTCCTTTAAGAATCTCCAGGCATAAACCAGGGTATGTGTCTTTTTAAATTATGTAAATTGGATCATCCCACAGACTCTATTCTGAATCTTGTTTGTTCATGTAGTGTAGCCCACGATTGCTTGTTGAAAGTTCAGAATCTTTTGGATTTGAGAGCAGTGAAACAGTGCATACAGAACATATCATGCTACACTACTGGTGGGCTCTGTGCCAAATGCTGCCACCAGGTCCAGTTAGGAGAGGAACTTGGCATCAGGGGTCATGATGAACCTCATAAGAGTGATTCAGAAGAGCAGTGGGATGAAAGACTGATTGCAGTGCGTTGTTGCATTTCAAAAGGACTCCCATCAGGAAGGATTCTATTTCTTACAATTCCAAATATATTTCATCGATCAAACAATGTGGAGTTTTTGTTTGCTTGTTTGTTTTAGAGATAGGGTCTCACTCTGTCACCCAGGCTGAAGTGTAGGGGTGTGATCACAGCTCACTGTAGCCTTGAATTCCTGGGCTCAAGTGATCCTCCCACTTCAGCCTCCCAAGTATCTGGGACTATAGGCATGCACCACCACTCTGGCTAATTTTTTCACTCTTTTTTTTTTTTCAGTAGAGACAGGGGCTTGCTGTGTTGCTCAGGCTGGTCTCGAACTCCTGGCATCAAGTGATCCTTCTGCCTCAGTCTCCTAAAGTGCTGGGATTACAGGTGTAAGCCACCACACCTGGCTGAACAATGTTAACCATTGATATTTCTGCCTTTCAAATAGTCTCAAACAAATAGTTATTCAGCTGTACGATGTTGGGAGCTCTTAGCATCGTTCATAACTTGAAGGCTGTGACCGGAGCATCTCCCTCCCTGTTCTTCCCTCCTCCTCCCTCTCTCTCCCAACCTCCTCTCTCTTTCTCTCTCTCTCCTTCATCCTTTTGCAAGATGCGAACCTCCACATGTCATGTGCTCAGTGAGGAACTTTATTTTCCTGGGAATCTCCTTCCCCGTTCTTATCTAAATTAAACTTATTTTTCAAAATTCGGATCAAATTCTGTTTTCTCATTAATGTTTCTTTTGACCATTCTAGTCCTCAGTTATCTTCCCCTTTTTTTCTTTACTTCTCTCTATACCTGGAGAGATAAAAGACCCAGGGCTGTTGTTGGGAACAGTGAAAGGATATGCTCGCTTTGGGAGAATTCATGTGTGTAAGGCTTCCTACAAACTTTTGATAGAGCAGCTTAGAAGGGACAAATAAGTTTTCAATAGGACAGGGTTGGACTAAAAGTCAGGAAATTTGTATGTATGTCCTGACTCTGCCACTATCTAAATGGCTTTGATCAAGTTATGTAACTTCTTTGGCCCTTAATAGCCTCATCTATAAAATTAATGGGTTCAATGAGAGGATCCAGCACTAGACACAATGGTGAAAATGCAAATATTCAGCTGTGGTTTGAAGATAGAAAGAGTGTTGGTTGGGGGCAGATTTTGCCTTTGTGGGCGGTGTGGGATCATGGATTGGCACTGGACTTCATGTCCCTCAGATACTGTCCATCGTCAGAACCCATTCATCATCCCGTAGAGCTACTTACTGTCCACTCCCTGGGCCTCTTACCCTACCCCAAACCACAGGGCGCTGCACTGGCTCTTGCTAGTCACCATCTCTGCTCTGAGCCTCTTACCCAGGCCCACTCTTCCTTCATATTCATCACGCTGTGCATCCTCTCAGCTTTTTCTCAACAATTGAGAAAGAACTCAATTGTTCTTTTTCCTTTTTCTTACTCTAACTCATTCTTTGGGTCTAATGCTTAGTATTATATTCCTGGCTATGAATTCTTTTCCTCCTTGAAGGTAGTCTGTGTATTATCTTTGGCTGGGGATCTGCTCCTACCTGGGGTGCACATTTCTTCTTGCTCTACTGAGCTTGAACACTGTGGGACCTACCCTTTGTCTGGGACTCAGCCCCGAGGCAATCATCTCAATTTTCTACATTCAAGTAATGACTCTGGTGCTGCTGTTATCTTGTTAACTGGATTGTGGTTCCCTGCGCGTCAGGATCGATGCATTTATTCGGCTGATTCCACCAATAGTCTTATGTAATGTTGATCTCTTATCAGATGCTTACAAACTACTTGCTAATTTATACATTCCCAATTTCAGATCCTTCCTTAGCTTTTGTTGGAGGATCTTATGAAAACAAAAAGAGGAAGGGTAGACATTGCTGAACGAAAGATCTTAAAAGTCAAGAGTTGCCTTGTTTCCCTCCCCTTTATTTTCTTTCTCCTGTTTTTGTTATCTCCTCTTTTCATTTTTAATATAGTAATAGCAGTTGTGTTGTTGTATGACTATCACATGTATTTCTTTGAATTTAATTTAGAATATCCATTCTACAGCATCTGGCTTTTCTATCAGGGTACTGTATTTTATCATTTTATTAATTTCTTATAATTAACTTCATTCATTAGTGTCCTGTTAAATAATCTCATCACGGGAAAAGAGCACCAGTTCATGGTTGACTAAAGCAGGGATCACTTTGTTGTCAGAACAGAAACTCATTCAAATCAGCTTAGGTCAGAAACAAAACAGAGGAATTTACCAAATGTCTGAAGGTATCTCTAATAACTGTAGAGTAATAATTATAGAGATGTGTTGTAGGATACTGAAACCAGGAACTAGAAAATTTGAATCCCATGATACTTGCCTTATTTTTCCCAGATCTGGGATCCAATATGGGTCTGGATCCATATTGGATCTCTTGGCTCTACTCCTTTTGGTACACCAACCTTAGTTTTCCTGGATCTTATTAGAGATTACCTTACTATGCTCTGGCCTGCACGCATGGGTCTCAGCCTCTACATTTCCAGATCTCCTAGCTCAAGAACTCATCAGAAACCAAGTACAGTCTAATTTGTCTGCTCAGATTTAATTTAAAAGAGAGATCCTGATTGGCCAGCTTTGGTCAGATACAATCGCCTTAACCTGTCAGCAGGGCTTGTGGAGAGGCAGAATCATGTCCTATAAATATGGGCATGGTCAACACAATTCACAATTGCAAAGATGTGGAACCTACCAAAGTACCCATCAATACATGAGTGGATCAATAAAATGTGGTATATGTATACCATGGAGTACTATTCAGCTATAAGAAACAATAGTGATACAGCACCTCTTATATTTTCCTGGATAGAGCTGGAACCCATTCTATTAAGTGAAGTATCCCAAGAATGGAAAAATAAGCACCACATGTACTCACCAGCAAATTGGTATTAACTGATCAACACCTCAATGGACATATAGGAATAACATTTATTGGGTGTTGGGCAGGTGGGGGAGAGGGGATGGGTATACACATACATAATGAGTGCGATGTGCACCAACTGGGGGATGGACACTCTTGAAACTCTGACTCAAGGGGGAGGGGGGGCAAGGGCAATATACATAACCTTAACATTTGTACCCCCATAGTAGGCTAAAAGAAAATAAATAAATAAATAAATAAAATATATGGGCATGGGTAGCGGGATGGAGGTGGGGGTTGGGGGGGGCAGGCACTTAACCCAGAAAGTCCCTAAATGTGGCACAGAACAGTTCCTTAGTACATACTGGTTAATTTTAATATTTCATGTTCACAAATAAAGTCTATACAAAATTGGCCTTTTCAATCTCTTTGATTGCTTTAGGATGTGGCTGATGTCTGAATATAGAAATAAACAAAAGAATTAAGGAGCTGTTTGGAGATTTAGCTTGAAGGGCAATCACTTTTTAGCTTAATAAGTGTCTTAGATCTTGATTTAGCTGTCTTTTTGGGGGGTGAAAATTTGTTTGATCTTGTCTTATCGTTAGAAAAGGTACGGCATGGGAATTTTATGCATTCCTGTAAAGTTCAAACACATTACCTTTTGTTGACAGGTACTAATTTATATGAGAAAGGCAAAGGAAAACTGGGTTCAAACAAATGATTTAAGTTCAAAAGTATGCTAATTAATGGATTGTCTAATTTGTTTCCTTTTTTTTTTTTTTCCACTTTTACCCAATGTGTGGTGATTGGTCATGATTGCTTTGTTACCAGAAATCTGGAGGGCATCTGAGGACATTACAACGAATCTGGGGAAGTAGGACCTGCTTTGGAGAAGTGATTTTATAAGATGTTAGAGCAGCACTGTCCAGTAGGAATGTAGTGTAAACCACACATGAAACTTCAAATTTTCTAGTAGCCACATTAAAAAAAGTAAAATAAATCAATCAATAAATTTTAATAATTTTATTTAAACTGATATATTCAAAATATTATTTTGGCATGAAATCAATACAAAAATTACTATTATTATTAGTTGAGACAGAGTCTTGTTCTGTCACCTGGGCCAGAGTGCAGTGGCATAATCATAGCTCACTGCAACCTCAAACTCCTGGCCTCAAGCAATCCTCCCACGTTGCTCTCCTAAAGTGCTGAGATTAGAGGCATGAGCCACTGCACCCAGCCAAAAATTATTAATGAGATAGCTCACACTCTTTTTTGTACTAAGTCTTTGAAATCCAGTGTGTGTTTTACACTTAGAGCATAACTCAATTCAGATGCTAATTTTTTCAATGATTAAAGAGAAATACGTACTTATCAAAACACTGAATTTGTGTTCAATGGGAAAATATTTTATGCCGCTTTAGCTTTTTAATTTAAATTTAAATGAATTAAAACTAAAAAAAATAAAAGATTTCAATTTGTCAGCCTGCACTAGTTCTTCTATTGCAAGTGCTTAGTAGCCACATTAATTTCCTATTAAATAATCTCATAATGGACAGTGGTTTGTGGCCATTGTATTGGGCAGCAGACCTTTAGAGGGTTAGATTCATGAGACTTGAGACCAGAGTTCATCTTCCCCCAGTGGAGCTTAACCTAAGAAGGAATTTAGTTACAAGTTGGCTTCCACTCTGTCTCTGCTCAAGTATCACTCAGAACTCTGCCTCTGGCCCCTCACTGTTGCTGGTGGCTCAGCTGGTCTCACCCTCACCACTGCCACTGGCCCCAGTTACCCTGCTGTAACTTTTCCAGCCAGACCAGTAGTGGTGGCCTGTCTTGTGCTTTGTGACCTGGTGCCTCGTCTTCTCTTGCTATGGTGCAGACTTTCCTGTGGTTTTGTTCTGCGGGCAATAGTCCTGTGACATTCTCCATGAACTTACATTTAAATTTGGCAAAGGTTGCAAACTTGGATATTAGTATTTTAAAGACTTTGAGAACTACTGTAGCTCAGGAACTTGCTTTATTTTGGCTAACCCAGTGTTTTCCAAACTTAGTTGATCACAAGTCTCTTTTAAAAAAATAAAATTAAGTTGCTGTAGATCAAAAATGTGAATCAAGTTACTGTAGGAGACCAAAATATTCTACCCTAAAATATGACTGTAGGAGACTAGAATATGCCACCCCAAAATATTTCTCTTTGGTATAAGGATTATTTTCAGCTGATTAATTTGAAAAACTGCAGACACAGGAGAAGCTCTGAAAATAGAGTATAAGTTACCCTTTTATAAGGGAAATTTATAAAGATTTCCTATAAAGGAAATCTCTGTTTGTGAGGGTGTCTCTCTGTATCAAGATGAGAAAGATGACTAAATCACTAGAGACTCAGTGAAGAAGGTACTTAAATCTGCTTAACAAACCTTACCCTTGTTTACTGTGTTTTCCTGGACATTTCAACATAACCAGCCTTTTCCCACACTCTTCTTTCTTTGTTTCAGCGGATGATGGCATTTAAACCTGAACTCAAAACCCTCTCTTTGAGATTTACTCATGTCTCTGGTTTATCTCTTTTTTTTTTTTTTTGAGACAGAGTTTTCACTTTATTGCCCAGGCTAGAGTGAGTGCCGTGGCGTCAGCCTAGCTCACAGCAACCTCAAACTCCTGGGCTCAAGCAATCCTGCTGCCTCAGCCTCCCAAGTAGCTGGGACTACAGGCATGTGCCACCATGCCCGGCTAATTTTTTTTTCTACATATATTATTAGTTGGCCAATTAATTTCTTTCTATTTATAGTAGAGATGGGGTCTCACTCTTGCTCAGGCTGGTCTCGAACTCCTGAGCTCAAAGGATCCGCCCACCTCGGCCTCCCAGAGAGCTAGGATTACGGGCATGAGCCACCGCGCCCGGCCTCTGGTTTCTCTCTTATGTATTCATGAGATACACATGTTACTAAACTGTATGTTTTTCTCTTGTTAATCTGTCTCTTGTCACAGGGGTCCATCTCAATTTACAACTATGAAGGGTAGAGAGAAAATTATTTTTCCTCCCCGACATTACATACTACCGATGTGTTTGTTCTGCGGCACACACTCGCAGAAATGCTGTTCTAGCTGGCTAGAGAGTGCTGGATTCTGAGACCTGCTCGTTTGACCATGCTTGACTTCCACATGACCTTGAATGCACCATTCTGATACTCATCTATAGGGGACATCTGTTGTTTTTGCCTGAACATCATCTGTTTTCTTTTCTCAGGTATCAGAATCCTCCTTTCCATGGGGGATTCATTCTCCATGGGTTGGATGTGACATTTTTCACCTCTTCCTAGCCACGGAGTTGGGCCCACAGTGTGGAGATGGTTAGTGTGCATGCTTCCTTTCTTCCTGGGCTAGACTACATTTCCCTGATTCCCTTGCCTTTAGCATTGGCCCACGTGGGCTGCGAACGAAAATGATGTATACAAGTTCTAGGCTGAGGCCTTAAGACAGCGGCATGCTTCCTTCTATGCTCTCTCCCCTTCCCTGAAGCTGGATCATGGATGATGTGCTTTCACCCATGTTCAACCATACAGACTGTAGGAGCTGATAGGAAAACAAAATAGAAGAAACCTAGATTTTTGAATGACTCCATGGAGCAGAGCCCCCACTGATACAGAATATCACTTAGGCTGTAACGTGAGAGCAAGTATACCTCTGTTCTCATGAAGGCATCAAATTATTTTGTGAACCTCTTTGATGTGAGAGTGAAGCCTTACTCTAGCACAGATAGTATGTGACTCAGTTCTAACGCCACCTTTGCTGGTCATGACGAATGTTTCAGGACCTGGCATGAGACTGAATCCAGATAAGCCACATCAAAGTCATTCTTTGGAAAGTTTATACCAAAGCTAGCTGAGTTCTTTCTTTTCGTAGTAGTAATTGTAGAATGTGTATCCATAACTGTCTTTTTTCATCACTAAGAGATGACTTGAAAATTAAGCCAATTCTAGAGAAACAGTATCAAGAAATGACAAGAGAGCCCCCAGATCCAGCTATGCTTGAAATGGGACACATCATTGGACTTGTTGGTTAAGTGAATTAAGTTACCATTTTTGCTTAACTTAGCTTGAAATGGATTAGTGATATGTGTAGTAAGTCCTGACAAACAAATTCTCTGTTTTGTTTTTATTGTAACACTGTCCTTGCCATCAGACCATGTCTCTTATTCAAGCCAAACCGCAGCCATGCGTGTCTTGTTTGCCAGAGCAAATCAAGGCAGATTCTGCTCAGCCTGCACTGGAGAGTTAGGAGACTCAATTACTCTTTGTGTGGGGTGGGAGGTGAAATAAACAAATGGCATTCCATCATGAGATCTCTGTGTGTACGAGAGGATAAGTTATAAACCATCTACCCCACTGACTTGAGGAATTCGGCTTCTTTTCGGCCTTCATCATTTTTCTTCCTTTCTATGGATATAGGAGGGATGTAAAGATAGACAAGGGGGTTTCTTGGGCAAAAGGAGACATAGCTACTTCCTAGATGAATGAGGTCCCATTTAGATTAGAAATGAAGCACAACCACCAGGAGTATATGGAATAAAAGACCTTACACAACTGAGGAGAGAGCTTAGAGTGAGTGCCAGACTGCCTGTCCCGCAGGGAGGTGCCATCCGAAACAGGAGCATTCACGTGGGCTCTGGCTCAGACCCTTTTCAGTATTGCTGCATTCCGAGCAGGTGCATCTCTTTCTTACTCATGAAATGATATTTATTAAAGGAAGTTCTTTGTAAAGGTCTAGAGTCTTTTTCTCCTCCTTTTGGCCAATTCCCACCTTTTTTTTTTTCTTTGAGGGCACAGAACCTTGAGAGATTAATTTGCACAGAACCCCAGCATTTTTGTAATTTCCAGTTTCTGATCCAAAATTTTATGTTTCTGATCCAAAATTCTGATCCAAAATTTTCCTTTGCTGGAAGCAAAGGTCCAGAAGGAGGAGTTGAAGATTGGAATAAGAGGCACCAATCAATCTTCCTGAAGCACAGGTGCAGGTGGACAAGACGGAATGGGCAGGGAGGATGTAGGAAGTCAAGGGCATCCTGTCCCTGAGTTGGGAACACAAGGGGGAAGTTCATGGGGAAGTCTATGGGGCATTGTTGGTTCTATATAGCCACCAGCTCTGTGGGCCCACGGCTAGGCTTCTGGTGGTGGGCGTGGGGCCTCAGTTAAGCAGCGGAGCCAGCAGTTGGGAAGAAGAGTTGGACAGGGAGCAGAGGACAGTGAGAGCAAACCAGATCCTGCTGGGCACCCCTGCAACACTCTGCCATTCTATCTGATTACGAAGGCTTTTGGAGGATAATAGGCACTACTTTACTTCTGTTTCCCAAATCCCACGTTCTTTTTACTGGATGTTAACCTGGACCCATATGGAGCAAGAAATTCTGGAAAATGTAGTTTCTAGCTTGATCAGATTGGCTTTATAACAACCCAGCACAAGGTCCATCTCTAGGTGGTGATACCAAGGCAAACCATGAGTGATCTATTCAAACGCAGCACCTGGCAACAAGGTGCAGTGGGCACAACTCACCCTGTGGAGAGTAATCCAGGCTGCTGTATCAGGTTAATGCTTTTTCTATAGTGTCTGACTCTTTGGTTCTTTATGTAGATCCTCCATTTGAAATGTCCCTACCACAGAGGGGTTTCTGATCCTGCCTGTCCTCCTGTTTGTTCCCTGCCATTGAATTGTTAAGGCTTGATACCTGGTTGCCTCCTCTTCTTCCTACCAGATCGTTCAGTGGTGATACTTGCTCACATCCTAATATACTCCCATTGTTCCTAATTATTTAGTGTGGACCTAGACAGACTTAGGTGTCCCAAGACTCTTGGCAGGCCAGGTTCCTTAGCAGCCACCACTGGCTTGATTGCCTTAATTTTGGGGGTGGCCAATCTTCCTTTATGCTTGCCAAGTGAGTGCACCAACTTCTCTGACATTGAAATCTGTTATTATTAGTGATTTTTTTGTAGTTAGCAGACTTTTCTCCCTTGACTGAAGGGTCGCTGTATGTTTGAATATGAACTAAATAGATTGACTTGAAGGATATGTGGAGCTGAGGGAAGCATATGGGTTTGGTGCCAACACACTTGCTTTCTTAAATGTGTTGTGGAAGTTAGGCAAACACAAATAAACAAGAAACAAATGCTCAGACCAATACTGGGTCTGGCCCTATACCTGTCCTTTAGGTTAGGATATGAATGAGAATTCAGAGGAGGGATCAGCCTTCTGCTAGCAGGCGTCCAGATATGAAGCAAAAAGTAACATCCTGCTACCCTGCCAAGAAATGTGTACCTTCCCCATATATATTTTATTCAAACTAGAGCAGGCGTCCTCAAACTATGGCCCGCGGGCCACCTGTGGGTGTTTTTGCCCGTTTTTTTTTTTTTTTTTTTACTTCAAAATAAGATATGTGCAGTGTGCATAGGAATTTGTTCATAGTTTTTTTTAAACTATAGTCAGGCCCTCCCAACGGTCTGAGGGACAGTGAACTGGCCCCCTGTTTAAAAAGTTTGAGGACCCTTGAACTAGAGTATGACTAGATTTGGATCTCAATCCTACTTTTTATTATCATTGTGGTTTTGGACACATCATTCAATCTCTCTGAGTCTCAGTTTCTTCATCTACAAAGATTTAGATGAAACCGGGTTGAAGAATGCCTCCATTGCAGGGTTGTTGTAAGCATTAGGCATTAAAACCAAAGCATCTTAAGTTCCAGGCATGCAGTAGTTCCGGATGAATATATGGAAACCCTTTCTGCACTGTTAAATTCTGGAGCCTAGACCCTCGCTTGGTAGCTACTGAAACTTTGTTACTAAATTTAAGCAGACTTACAAATCTCTGCAGCAAGAGAAATCTGCCAACTATTAGTTCTGGCAGGTCTCTTGATTGTACAAACTTGTTCTTGCTGAATATTCAGGGTTTAGACTGGAAGAAACTGCCCTGGTGGAACAAATCCAGGAGGAACTCAAAGCCCCATTTTGACATGAACACTCATGACCTCACCTAAGCTAATAAACCAAAGTCTAAGGATTGAAGATTGTTGACTCTGGGGTCTGGGGTCCTCTCATTGACAAATGTCGACCATAATCATAGTCTTTCTCCCCATCCCTGAGATGGCTGAGCAGATTAGTCCCTGATGATTCAAGGACACCATGGTACCAGCCTTGGATGGTCACTGCTGGATGTTTTGCCAGGGATTTGTTGAAGCCACTGTTTTCTGAACCTCTATTAATAGCAGTTGAACACAAATCCCACAGACAAGATGTACACAGCTGGGATCCTTTTCTTAATTCTCCCGTAGTAAGCTCTCAAGCCGAATTCTCCCACGTGGGAGAAGTGGCTTTACAAGTAAGGCAACATTTGGATCCCAAAGGCTTGAAAGGGATCAGGTGCTTGGTGTCATCCATCCATATACCTACGTGGAACTTTGAGCGTTTCTGTGCTATGTGCAAACCCACTGACTGTCAGGGTGAACTGATGCTGCCTTCAGAAACAAAGAGCCACTTGGCCTGGAGAGACCTGGTCAACTTATTTGGGCATTGTCTAACACAGAACCACGCGCCTGCAGGCGTTTGACAATTTCTATAAAGGGATGATAGCAGCCCAGATTATATTAATGTCTTTTATTACCTCTTGGTCTCCTTGTCATTGACTTTTAAACTAATTGTGAACCCTTTGTGATTTGTGGTCAATACATCTTTATTTTTATGAACTTGGATGCTTTTACATGTCTCTTTTACGTTTTCTGTAACAATCTGAGAGATAGGTCAAAATTACTTTAATAGTGAACACATATATCTATAACGTTTACTATGTGCCAGGCACAGTTCTACGCATCTTGTTAATTCAGGTGCTCTATATAACAATTCTTTGAGGTAGTTCTTATCGATATCATCATCATCTGCATTCTTCAGGTGAGGAGATTCAAGTGTGGATTTAAGTAGCTTGTCTAAGGTCACACAAGCAGTAAGTGATAGCACTTGGGTTCAAACCCAGGCAATTTGACTCCAGAGTTCACACTTTAACCATTATAGAAACTGCCTGCAAGTCTTAAATGAAGATACCAAGACTCAGGAAGTAAGTTAATTGTCCAGGGTCCCGCTGCTGTTAATAGCAGAACCACTATTCTAACTCAGGGTTTTGGATTCTTAAGGCTCATATCCTTTGTCACTATTCCGTACTTCTTCCATGGGTTACAGGTACAACCTTTGGCAAGTCACTCGATTCGTTGACCCTCATTTTTTGCATAGAAAATGGGGGTAATAATGCTTAATTCACATAGTTGCTCTGCAGGTTAAATACAATTAATTACAAAAAAACCATGTTTAACTCAGTCCTTGGCACATAATAAATGCTCAATAAATATTGACTTACTAACTAGTAGATGAATTCCCTAAAAAAGCTTTTCATTCGTGCAGTACTTGGTAAGACTAGATTTACTAAGAACATGTTAACCTTGGTAAGTAGAATGTTTGTAAAGCAAAGTTGATGGTTTTACGTCATTTCTGTTCCCCAGACTGTGATAATTGTGTTCAGATTTGGTTAGCTTTAGACCTAGATAGCTATTGTGTCCACGGAAATACTTCCTGTCAAGGGCAAAGAAGTTATTGTGTAAGTCCTTAAAAACCCACTCCAGTAAAGATTCTTTTTAAAAATTTAGATATTCTTGATCTGTGTCTAGGTACTGTCTTAAAATAGCATTCTTTTATTTCCATATCAAAATTTTAAGGTGAGTTAATGCTGGAACATTCTGTTGTCTCATTCTCAAACAAGGTCTGTTGACCTGATTTGATCTGTTTTCCCATTGTTTGTTGATGCATTTGTTAACAGGATAATGGAAATTATCAGGTTAAGTAGTAGGGCTTTTTCTTTTATTCCTCTGAATAAAATTATGTGTACTCATCAGACTTTAAAGATATAATGGAACAGGGTGTAAATATGCCCTAGATAATGGTACTAGTAAAAGGTCTAGATGGTGAAAGGTAAGAGCCAAGAGTATTTTGAACTCAAAGTGGATAGGAATATTTTTATAATATAGGCAGTAGCTGAACACAAATCAATAGAACAAGAACATTAGTGGTTTTTGGAGCATGGTGTCCATTTCAATGTGTATTTTGGGTCATATGCAATATCTTTCACATTCTTAAGTCCATTTCTGTCTACACCCACTCCCATCATACCAGCCACCAAATCTTACCTATGCTGTGACATTAGCATCTCAATCCTCACCATTTAGATCATATTAAGATCCCATTCAACTTACAAAATAGGTGCGATGTGCACCACCTGACACGCTTGATGTTTTGGTAAGGCGGGGGGGGGGGGGGGGGGGGGGGGGGGGGGGGGGGGGAGGGGCAATATATGTAACACTAACAATATCTGTACCCCCATAATATGATAAAATAAAAGTAAAAAAAAGATCCCATTCAAATATATTAATTGATTACTCATTACCCACAAGATCAAAACCAAACTACTTAGTCTGACATCAAGGTGTACCATTTTGTGAGCATTATACAAAATAATATAAATTGATTCCTTAATTCACTCATTTAACATAGGTTTATTGACATCTTGCTGGCCCATTCCCTGTGCTAAACTTTGAGCTAACAAGGTGGTGATCATGGTTCTTGCCCTTAAGCAGAGTTCACCTTTTAAAGGGAGAGACAGAAAAGCAAAACATCATTCACGGTGCAGTGTGGTAAAGGTGTAATAGAATTGAACTGAAGATTCTGGTGAAGTTCAGAGGAAGGTCACCACTTTTCCAGCGTACCTCCCACTACTTCTTTATTCAAGCCTTTTGTGCGAGACTGATTTATTTTTAATTCTCCTAAATATCTTGCATATTCCCATCTCTCTGACTTAGATCATACTGGATTTTTTTGTGCTTAATCTCATTTTCTGCTTATTCATTCAACCAACATGGATTGAAAGTACATTACATGCCGAAGAATGTGAGCTATCCGCTGCCGATATGTGAAAGAGAGAGGCACGTTCTCACCCTCTGGAAACTGAAATTGTTGCCTTTCCTAGCCCCTCTTGTTCTCTCTAAATCTCCCTTCCCTGACCACTCAGCCCATAGTCTCTTTCTTCTTGAGCTCCAGTAAACTTATTGTCTGTCAAATGTCAAAACTTGTATACTTATTGGAGGATCGTTCAGTATTTGTGGGTTGGTTAATTCATCCATAGTAATGCAAATATCATGGGAAAATAAACATTTTTAGATTATTTGAAAACTTCTGCTCTCATTCCCTTAGTTGAATGATGGTTGGTAATCTGGTGACACTCAGTTTCTTTGTCTGTTAAATGAACAAACTAGAAATTTAAGTTTTCTTCTAAGTATCCAATTATATATATATAATTGAAATTATATATAATTATATATTATAATTATATATAAATTATGAAAAAATATATAAATCTGAAAGTTTTGTATGGATTTGGTAAACTAGATTGAATTTCTTTATGTTTTATTTTTAATGCTCATGGGCATCTAGAGGAAGGGGAAGGAGGCCGAAGTGGAGAAAGAAGAAGGAAACAGATGACAGAAGAAAAACAAGGGAAGCAAAAGGAAGCGATCAGGAAGGGTGTTGGAAACTTTCTAAAATAAGGGCAATGATCTTTCCTTGCAGAGAACATCTCCTTTTCAGGGATACTTTCTTCCTACTCCCTAGTCAAATCTTTTGAAAAATCTGTATTTGTGTAGAATTCCTATATTGAAAAGCAGTGGCTGGATTGTGGAGGGGGGATTGTGTGGCCGGCCTCCTAATTCTCCTGTTATGTTTCTCATACAACAGAGCAAGAGAAGTTTTAAAAAAGACCCAGAGTGTGTCATTATAAATATATTTCAATGAGGTTCAGTGTTAAAACCTCCCCAAACAAGCAATGTACCCTGGGTTCTCATGTATTTCTGATATCCTAATAAAAAACTCATGAAACAACTCCAATTTTTTTCTTTGGATATATTGCTTTAGACTGAGTCTAATGAATAATTCACTTTATTTTAACAATTATTTTATTGGGCACATATTGTATGCTGGGCAAGGTGTTATTTATAACAACAGATAAATGGAACGTAGTTTCTGCTCTCAATGTGTTTACAATCATTGGGGGTACTGTAAACACCTTGGGTATTTAAAATCAACTATGCTGCATTATAACATTTTACATGACATATATACCTACATTTATTTTAAATTTATTCATGCTTATATCTGTATACATATGCCTACATCCACCTAGACATATACAGTTATGCATTGATAATACTCTAGTGTTCATATGCATACATATACATGCATGGGAAAAAATTTGCTTCTCTCTACCTATACAAAAAGAAAATTTCATACTTATAAAGGAATACGTCTCAGAGAAAAGTTCCAAAAGTTATAAATATTTTCCATAATTATACATATTTTGAGTCATGGCCCGATTTGAAAATCTAATGATAGTTATGGAAATCGTTCTATGTAAATACTCAATGCTGTGAAATTTTAAGTTTAAAACCTAACCTTAGACATAAGCAAAAGCAGATTTTCCTATAGAAAATTTTGAAATTGCAGGATATTGTCCTGTTCAACAACCTGATGCCAGCTTTTTAAAATTAACATGCCTATAAATGTCAGTTAAAATACTAATGGAACACCTATACCCTACACAGTTTAAAGCTCTCTGTAGTGAATTCAAATGAATGTAAACAGCCCAGTGAATTAAGTATTCACAGGTGTATTGTAATACTTATCATATTAATCTTTTAAAATTATTAGTACATGTAAATCTTATTTAGCAAATCAAGTGAGCCATCATGGATAAACTCTTACAGTGATTGTTGGAAAGGTTTTACTTTCCGGGAGAGATAAAATCTCTTGGTGATGTTTGGGAAGTTGATCTCCTGTTGGCTGTTTTGCTAACCCCTTTTTCATAAATTTTTCTGTATCAGGTCTAAGCCCCGGAAATCAAATCGTTAGTCTTTGCTAGCAGCAACTGCTTCCTTGAACTGTCATTTTAGTACTAGCAGGTTCATCTTGTTCTCTAATGTTATGCAAAAATACTAGCCCTTTTAAATTGCCGGATCCAAACCTTATTTGCCGTGTATTTTGCACTCTTTGATCCCGCTCCGCATTGCTATTTATCAGTATCAAAAAGCTGTAGATGAAGGGTGGGCAAATTCATAGGTGCCCAGCATTGCTTTTGGCCCGGGATCCATAAAATCAAGTCTGTCACAGGTCCGGTGTGTTTTCTCTGACCGAACTGCATATATCACAACAGTGCCACTCTCCCCTTTGTTTATCGAGTCATGTCCCTAACCTTTTTGGCACCAGGGACCGGTTTCACGGAAGACAATTTTTCCACAGACGGGGGTGCAGAGCTCTGGCAGTGACATGAGCAATGGGGAGCACATGTATAGCACTTCCACCCCCAACTCCCCCGCCTTTCCTGTTTCATGGAAAACAATTTTTCCACTGACAGGATGGAGGCATGCGGCTGGAGCTCTGTGACCCAGTCTCTAAGAGGCCACTGACTGGTACCTTTCCACGGCCCCAGGGGTTGGGGACCGCAGAATTGTAAAGGATTGAATGAGGTTAGTCTCAAAAATAATGACTAACTTTCCCCCTACTCATAGCACATAGCAATTTAGTAATCTATATGAGATCCTTTTCAAAATATTACAGCATAATTTTCCTTCGAAAGAATGATTGCAGTTTCAATGTTACATTATATTCAGGTGACTATTAATATCTGTCATCTCTATTATATTGTAAGCATCACGAGTCAGGGAATGTGTCTAGATGGCTCATCTTTCTAGTCCTAGAAGCTAGCACAGTGCCTGGCATATACTAGGTAATGTTAATATGTGTTGGATGAGTTTAATCTTGCCCAAATAGTTTACAAGTTTCTCCTCTGGAATTGTCTTCACAGCCGGTTTCCCAGCAACAAGAGAAAATGGCTTTCTTGATTGCTTTAAGAGCAGGAAGGCATTCTCACCTGGTCGGCCTGCTGTGTTTCTTCCTCTCTCTTCCCTTTGCTCCCGGTTACTGCTCACAGTTGGCCTCCTTTCCCTCTGCTCTGAGGACAGTTGCAGCAACCCCCAAAACTTAACTTGGCACAGCTGTGCTGAGGCCGACCTAGACCCAGACCCGGACCCCGGGAGAGCCCAGACTGAGGGAAAAAGGTAAACAAGCTGTGGTAAAACGCTCAGCTCATCACACTGCCTGAATGCATCTGGGGGCTGCCTCCCTGCTGTCCTAGGTCAGAAGGCTTTAAATGGGTGCAATTAGCTGAGAACTGTAAATGTGCATTGCTGACTGCTTTTGGGCTCAAGTTTTAAGCAAGTTAATTACAACTGGGATGGTTTAAAGTTGGAGCTGATAGTGTTAATGGTAATTAACTATGGTGGGGGAGGAGAGCTAAATTTATTATACTAAGGACTGTCACTGTTTCTTTTATATATTTCTATCATGTTTTATTTTCTTTTTTTACACCAGGGTTATTATTTACTTTAGTGACTAAAAAAGATACGCAACAAATATTCTTCAGTATCATAAAGGAAATGATGTCCTTAAGTCATCTTCAAGAATTATTAATTAAAAAAGCTTCAGAACATGGTATAAAGTGACATGAATTTATAATAAAATAGATACAGATAAAGTGATTGAGCTGATAATAAACCACCTAGAATTACTTTGTTTTGAAATTAAGACATACAATTAAATGATGTGCTGGTTCAGAGAGGGCTCAGAGCTGGGACGCTGCAGGATGCTACAGCTCACCAGCTGGATGACTGGGGCAAATTACTGAACTTTGCACGCCTCCATTTCCTCATCTGTAAAAGAAGGATCATCCTAGATTTTACCACATTGAGTAGAAAGCACATGTAAGAGGCCTGGCATGTTGTGATGCTACCTCATCATTGCTGTTGTTATTTTATATTTCAAACACTCTACATATATCATTGTGAGAGAGTTCAAAATGTTATTGCCTTAGTATCTATCAGAGCTTACTGTTCCTATATACAATTTATAGTTCAGAAAAATAATGATATTTTACCTAATATCTAGAAAGTTTCTCCTTCCCCCATGACATTCTCCCTTGACTGGGCAGTCCTTTGCTATATTTTAGTAGTGGCGCCTGCAAACACTGTGCAGCAGAATGGTATAAGAGTCGATCGTGTGCTCAGAGAAAAGAACGATGGTCTTGCATGAGGATAATGACGACAACGACCAAGTTGGAGGTTATACACCAGCTCTACTACCGGTGCACCAGCTGTGTGACCTCGAGCAGATCACTCAACCTCTCTGAGTCCCTTTTCTCATCTCTGGGATCAAGATATTCTCTATTTCATCCAGTCGCTATGAAATAATACACATATGAAAGTGCTTTCTGAACTCTTTTTGTTAGTGTCCTAGTTCCACCTCAGGAGCCGTGTGCCGCTTGAATTTCCCTGTGCCCTTCACCCGTGTTTCCTTCCCTCATCCTCCCTTAAACTCTCGGGCCCTGTCTGATTCTCTTTGAAGTTGTTTATTCCAGCCCTTAAGCTAAGGGCCTGCACTCCTTCATTAGTATAATTTGTCCCCAGATTTCTTCCCCTCTGGACTTGCCACTAGTTTGAGGCATTGAAAGCCAGGGAGGGAGAAACGGTTTAAAAATTCATTGAAACACAGCTTAAAGCAAGATAGCCTACCTGACATGACTGGAAAACAATCACACCAAAGTAACTTCTTTATCCTAGAAGCAATATTGTTCTCTTTCAGTGAAATCTGCAAGAGAAAATCTCCTCCAGCCACAGACACCTGAAGCTCTTCAATACTGGCTTTAGTTTCAGCAGTCAGTAAACATTTATCAGACAGTCACAATGATGCCAGGTGGGAAGATCTAAAAGATGAAATTGAGAGTCATTTGTGCCTTTTAAGACCCTATGTTCAGGTGCAATACTTGGAGAAACAAATGCATGTTTAGTGTAGGAAGGAATGTTAGTTGCATATCAACACACACACACATATAAACCACACCCTCTAATAATTATATAAGTTTATTGTGTTTGAAAAACAAACCAATGGAATCACTTAGAGATAACTTTGAGTGCTATAAACATTGTTTGACTTCTTAAACCAGTGATTTCATTAGCATGCAGATATGTATTATAAGTAGTGATTGAAATTAAAATGAAAAAGAATATTGAAAAATAGAAAATACTAACTATGAAAACTTCTTATATAGTTTTTTTTATTGGCATAACTGAATCATTAAGATTGCTCAGACTGTATTCCCAAAATAACCTGCTTCAAATGCACTCAAAACAAATAAAAATAAAAAGGCCTATAAAATAATAGCCTTTGCTTTTTAAGCCCCTGGTTGTACTTACTATTCAAACATCAAGACCCTGGATTTTTAGGATACTTCATCACAAATGAGACACATATAGTTTGAAGGTCACACACATACACATACCACATTCAATTTTAGAATTCTAAAATCTACCAAAACACCTAGAAGCAATGTCTCCCTAGATGTTTCCAACTTAAGGGGCCTGTGAGTTCCATTCCACTGAAAAGCATGCACCGCATTATGTGCATGACTAGTTTTGCTTTTTAATTTCTTTTATCAGATGGCCCATATTTTTCTCTGCAGCTTTTAGTGACTGAAAAGACCTGGGGCCCAGGAAGCCCGGGATGACACTTGTGACTTATCCCATGGTTTTATGAGTTCCCTTTAATAGACTATCTTCCTCTTTTCAGTGGATATTTGGGAATCTTTCACTTAGTAAATTGAAAATCCTTGTGGGAATACATATAGTGCAGATCAAAATTCAGGCCAAGAGAGAATACAAAGACACTTTCTGGTCAGGAAAACTAGCTATGTAAGAGATAGAGGCTGTGCTAATGAAATGAAGGAATGGTAGAAAACTTTCCTTAAAGGACAATGAGAAATGGGTCAAGTCCCACATGTACTGGTTTAATTCACTGCTTGGTGAGAACCATAGACAGCTGGTTAAAGGCTGAGCCCACAAAAATTGTTAGAAATGCAACTGTGGTTGGATTTTTTCCAGCTCCTCTGGGCTATTGTTATGAAAAATAAGGGCAACCATAAATGTAAAGTATAGCTTCTAAGAAACTCCTTCTGAGGAGTTTCTGAGAGATGGGAGGAAGGGAAGGAAGAGAGAGAGTGTGTGTTAATGGAGTCATAAATGCTCCATGGATCAAAATGTAAAGGGTACAATAAAAGCAGTTGCTCCCTAAAATTTTAGCATCGCTGAGCTTCTAGTGCCATTTTCCCTTTTCTTGGCTAGTGAGTGGGCCATTTATGACCCATTGCTCTTATTGCCAGCGTTACATTTTTCCCAGGCTAGGTATCCAGTCTACTTATGCTCCCTGCATCTTGCCTTTTATTTTCTTCTTGTGTGCGTGTCTGTTTTATTGTTTGTGAATAGTTTCATAAGAGGAAAAAAAGAAGAAGATGAAGGTGAAAATCAGTTTTTTCCTTGTTAGCAGCACTAATAAATGTTTGAAGGGGAGGAGGTGATAACAAACAACTAAAATAAGGTTTTTCAATTATATCCAAATATCCTTGCCTGGGTATTTCCCAATTGCCATGGATAAGTGCAAACTAGTGGATTGCTATTAAATAATGACTTTAGGTTTAATATTTGAATATTTTTGTCTAAAGTCTCATTGCTACCAACTTCCTTTTACAAAGCTATTAAGGTTTGCTGTGGAGCCCATGCCAAGAGGTGCTTGGAGTGGGAGTGCCAAGCAATGTTTGTTCCCCCTGTTGGGCCGGCATTCCTTGCCATTCACTGAGAAGGGCTTCCTTGTATGAGGTCAGTGTGTCCTAGTCATGGTTTTGTGACATCTGAGAGCACTTCCTATTACTTCAAGGGATTATACAATCCTGAAAAATAGTTTTAAAACAGATTAAAATTAACCTTATTTTTGTAAACATGCCCTGTGTCTTACAATACTCCCCTTACTCCCTTTTTGGCAAGGAGAGGAATAAAAGAAAGCTTTCATTATGTGAACTCAATTTTATTTTTTTCTTTCATAGAAACCATTTATCGAAGCCCCACCAGGTGCCTGGCACTATATGTACACGAGATCAGCAACCTTCTAAATGGAGTTCATAAATGAAGAAACTAAAGCTATGAAGACATCCAGATACCTAGCCCAGATCAGACAGCTGTAAGAACCAATTCTAGAATTTTAACCTAGTGTCTATAATAAAAGTCTTTACTCTTTCCTGTGTACCATACTCATTATCTAGCTCCTTAGGTTCAGGGACTGTGTCTTAACAAATTTTATATATCCCATAGTCTAGAAATGAAAACCCAGAGTCAGAGACATGAATTTTAAGTAGTCACTTGGATAAATCACATGACCTCTCTGGGCCTCATATACTTCATTTATGGCTAGATAATGCTAGTCAATATTTATAGACTACTCACTTTATGGCAGGCATAGCTAAGCATGTCACATATATTAGCTTAATTAACCCTCATGACATCCTATAACTATGTTATAGGTATAATTAAACAATTTATATAGAAGTAAGAGACTGAGATGAATAGTTTGGCAAGTTCCCAGAGGTAAAATTGTGGGATCATGAATGAAATGTAGGCTCTCCAACTCTAAGCTAGAGCATGGGCCCTTAACTATCATCCTAAACAGCTTCCACCGTGACAATCTCATGGTGTCTTTCAGCTCTACTCTCTGTGACTCTATATAGCTGCAGACTTTCTCATGTTGAAGAATCTTTTTGATTCCCTAACTTCCCATTTAGAAAATTTTCCCTGCAATTATTTTAAAAATCAAGATGAAGTTCAGAATCCTCTGCAATTAGGGTAACTCACTGGGAGTTAACCTGTAATGCTGCTCTTAGATGTGTATCTTGTTATTCCATAGTTTTTATTAGCACAGTTTACTGTCTTCTCCAAATGATTCACTAAACAGGTTAAGCTTATGTGTACCATGAAATGCCCTCCACCCTTTAAAAAAATATAATATCTCTTCTTCCAAAATTACTTCCAATTATTTCCTCCCTCAAACCTTCTTTTACTGATGGCAAACACATCAGCAACATTGCTAGGTGCTACTTGCACTCATCCACCTACAGGCTGATCTCATGTCCCACTCTCTGGCATGTCCAGGGGTTCAAGTGAGGGTGCCCCTGCTGATCTGTTGTTCACGTGCTGTAATAGTTCCCTTCACTCTTTCTGAGAGAGCACATTATAGTACAGTGGTTAGAGCATGAGCTCTGCAGACTGACTGAGTCCAGCCATGACCATGCCACATAGGAGCTGAAAGATATTTGGCAAGTTACAGAGCCTCTATGTCTCATATATAAAACAGATACAATAGTAGTTCCTTAGATTAGTGTGGAGGTTCAATGAGTTAATACATACAGAAGCTTTTGAATAATTCCCGATACTTTGTAATTACTTATATTTAAGAAATTATCTATTATAATGTAGTTTAACTCCTTGGTACCAGCTACCTGTGATCAACTTGCCAAGCTAAAAGCTTATTTCTAAGACACGTGGCAAGAGGCAGTATACAGTGTGGTGGTTAAGAGCATGGTCTTTGGGATTAGAAAGAGCTAGATTCACATTCCACTTCTTTACATGCTGGTTGTGTGAATTTGGACAAACATAAACTCTCTGACTCTGTTTCCTCATTATAGAATGAGGATGATAATATTATCTTCCCAGGACGGACATAAGATTTGAAGGAATAATATATAGATAGTACTTAGCCCAGATTTCCTATGAATTAGTGCCTGAGACAAAACTCAGGGCAGAAGAAGTAAAGGAAAAAGAGAAACGAGGAAGGGAAGAAGGGAAAAAATGTAGGTGGTACATATCAACCCGGCCATAGCTTCAAGAGAAAATAGCTGGTTGTGCAGGTCACCTACAGGTGGGCAGAATTGTTCATCAGTGGAAGGAAGGGGTAGAGATTTATCTACTGGCTCTCTCTGGTCTTCTGCCTTTTGTTAGTTAATCTTCAATCCACTCAGTGTTAAACTCCTGTGCACTTCAAGTTGTGTCATCAGGTCCCTCTGTTACTGGGGAAGGCAGATCCCATGCCCTGTGATGAGCCTTCTGAGCCCAGAAGTGGTCTGAGAAGGCAGCACCCCCAGGGACCTGGTCAGCTTGGATTTTGCCATAGGGACAGTCACAGCCACACCAGAGCTCAGCCTTACCCCAGGGGGGTTGAAAGCTGGCTGGGTCCATAGATGAAGTTGGACCTTCTAGGAACCAAAGACCCAGGAAGCAAGTTGGGCAGAGTGAATTCGGGAAGTCCATAATTTGGTTCAGTATGGCACCCAATTCAGTGGCTGGTACTTAGTAAGCAATGAATAAATGATTGCTGATATTGTTATTGATACAAATGCATCATCAGAATGGTGTAAATTCTGCAACTGTATGGGTAGCCTGGGCACACGTCATTTCCCTGAAGACTGATTTTGAGTTCTTAAGGTGATGAGGCGCCCAGGGCTACCCTGATCAGAGGCCAGGACTGGCTATGTATTATAATTTGCCAGAACAAGTGTAAAATGAAAATATGAAAATTTTTGTTGAAAAATTATTGGGAATTTTAACACACCACCACCAAAGCACTAAATCAGATGGAAGACACTTCTAATTACAGGGCCCTATGCAATTGCACAGGTCACATGTCCGTGAAGCTGCCCTGCTGGAGGCCCCAGAGACATGCCATAGATGTCTCGTCTTTCACTTGAGTTTAGAGTGGCCCACACAGCTCTTAACTTCGTATTTTCCATAGGAATGGTGCAGTGGATAGAAACTGACTACCATGTGTTGTATTTTAAGAATCATTGACTCTCAAATCACTTTATCTCCTCATGAGAATTCACTGTCTTTTTTTGGTTTTTGTGGTTTTTCTTTTTTTTTTTTTTTTTTTTTTTTTGAGACAAGGTCTTGCTCTGTTGCCAGACTGGAGTGCAGTGGTGTGACTATAGCTCACTATAACCTCTAACTACTGGGCTCAGGTAATCCTCCTGCCTCAGCCTCCTGAGTAGCTAGGACTACAGGTATGCACCACCATGCTTGGCTAATTTTTTTTTTTTTTTTTTTACTTTTTGTAGAGACAGGATCTCACTATGTTGCCCAGGTTGGCCTGGAACTCTTGTCCTCAAGCGATCCTCCCATCTCTGCCTCCCAAAGTGCTGGTATTACAGGCATGAGCTATTGCATCCACCCTTGCTATCTAAACTTAGGTGTGCAATGTTTTTCTTGGACACACACATGGATAGCTCCTAGTGCTCTGAGATGGAGCAGATGGGAGGTACTGATGGGGAGGTAGACAGAACCTCAGGGCTTAGATGGAAATGAGAAAGCGGGCAGAGTGTCATGCTTTGGAAAGTCTTGGTTGTGATTAGAGATTGGAGATTTTTCAGGAAAAAAACTTTAAAGACAAGTTGTGAGGAAGACTGAGCAACCACGTTGGGGGAAGGGGAAAGAAGCTTGGGGGCTTAACACAGATTTGACCTTACTTTACAGTTTTATTTAAGCCCAAACCTTAAGCATTTAGCCCAAAGTTTTGTGAGTCTTAATAAGCCACAAAAGTAAAATGAAACTAACTCCTCTGCCCAAGGTTAGTTGAAAAACCAAGGTGTAGGCCTGATTTAAAATATAAACCATTCTGTTATAATTCTCCATAAAAGGAACTAGGGCTCTGTGGGGAAATGTCTGATTCTAGGGCTGGGGCAGGGAATATCAACTATGAACCTGGAACATCATGCAGTACCAGAAAGTAAGGAATTGCTCCAAAGACAAAGTGAGAGTTATGTCAAAAAAAACACAGGAGCCCATGGGAAGGGCTCCCCATGGTATAGCTGGAACAATTTGAGCAACAAAATGAATAACATAGTATTGGATTGTAACCCAAAGCCTAATATGAATCTCCATGAGCCCATAATGATATGAATAAATAATTGAATACAGAATAAAAGTGGAGAAAATAGACAACTCTGTATAGAAGAATGCCAAATAATTTACTTTGATACATGTAAACTCCCCCGTCCTTGAGTATGGATTGCACATAGTAACTTCTTTCCAACGAGAATTGTGGGAAGCAGGGGAGAAAAGAGGCTTTATGGTGGAGAAACCTGTCAAACACTACCTCAGCCAGTGAATCAAGGCTAACACCTGCAGGGACAAGTCCTGTTGATGGCATGCAGCCTTGACACAAGGCGATGAAAGTGGCAATCTATGGTATTCTTCCCCTAAACTCATAAATCTTGTTTAGTCATGAGAAAAGCATTAGACAAATACAAGTAGAGGGACAGTCTCCACAATACCTGGCCAGTACTTTTCCAAACTGTCAAGGCCATCAAAAACAAGGAAAGTCTGAGAAAATGTCACAGTAAAGAGGAGCCAGAGGGGACAGGATGACTTAATGTAATGTGATATCCCAGATGGGTTCTTAAAACAGAAAAAGGACATCAGGATGAAACTAAGGAAATCTGAGTAAAGTGGGGACTTTACTTAGTAATTTGCTGATGCTGGTTTATGTGTTGTGACAAATGTGTCTTACTAACGAAGGGTGCTAACAACAGGGGACACTGGATGTGAGTTACACAAGAACTCTCTGCAACTTTTCTGAAAATCTAAAACTATTCTAAAATTAAAATTTTATTGTATCAAAAAACTGTATAAACCATTCTGATTTTCCTTTCTAACCTTTGGCTTGGTCATTAGGTTATTATTGTCCTTGGAGGGAACCTTTCAATATGTTCTCTTGGCTTTGACTCAAACAGAAGCAAGGCAATTGACTGGTGTTGGTAAGTACATTGGTTAAATAATTCTGCAAAAATACTTGCGAGGAGTTTTGGGAATGAGCTTTGCTTTTCTGCTATCTGCTCTATGCACTGTTGGCTACCCACCTGGGAAGACTGCAGACTGCTCAATAGGGCACAGTGAGTCTTGACATTGTGATTAAAAATGTGACCCAGTGGAGCACAAGCTCTGGTTGTATATCTTATCAGGAGACCACATCAGAACTCATATTTTTACAATAACAAGCTGTGATGCTGCAACACTGGGTCATGTTTTAAAGGTGAGGACTACACACCAGGAACAGATGATCCCTCGATAAACAACAATCCTGTTTTTATTCCATCTGTGTTAAAACCATCTGTCATAAGAGAAAAAGCAAAACAAAAATAAACGAATAAATGAAAGACAATCCAAACCAAATATTCATTCCTTCCCCTTGGTGAATGCAAATATGCTAATTCACAGTTTGAATATTAAGGATTCTGGGGGAAATAATAATTTATATTAATATTACTACCTAAATATTTGGCCTTATTTTCCAGAATAGCTACAATGAGCTAATTATGGATGATGGAAGTATAGATATTTAGTGGAAGAGGAATATCAGTAAAACAGTGAAAGATGCTGAACAATCTCGCTATTGTCAAACTAGCCTTTTAATACCATTTATTGAATCTTTTGTGCTTTTTACTAAATAATTGAATGTTAGTTTTGATATTTAGGATGTTTATTTTAATGACTTAAATTACAGAAGATGGAAATGTATATTTATAAACATACTACATTGTCTTATTATTGCTCATTTTGATAAAATGCTGGATTTTATTCAGAAGCATATTTTAAATCAATGAATTTATGAGGAAACATACAAGTAAAATGTTAGGGCATTTGCATTCTGTAAAAAAAATTACAGGAATTAATACTTTATATAGTCAGAGTAATTTCTCTTATTTACTATTTATCGACTTTAAAAAATATTGAGAAACTGGCAACATTGCTTAATTAGCTTCCAAATATTTAAAACTGCTTAATACTGGTTGTTTTTTCCCCCCTGGAGCACTTGGTAAAGCAGCATAAATAAAACATTTCAGAAAATTCCCTCGTAGTTATTGGGAATAAAAGAAGATCTGATTTGAGCCTTACCTTCATATTTTCTGAAAGATTTCAATCCAAACCCAGGAAGATTCTTTTAATAGAAGTGATGGGTTTCTTGGCCTCAGGGGTTAGAAAGGAAATTGATTGATGTCCCTCAAATACTGGTCCAGTCTAAGATTTAAAGATCTAAGGTTTAATGGGATTTGAAGAGTTCTTTTTAAAAAAATGTATATTCAAGTGAATATATTAATATTTCCCTTCATCATTTTTCCTGGGTTTTTTTGTGATATTATCTACCTGCTTGTCTCTTGGTATTTCTGCATTCTTTCCAGTCATTGCTTGACTGGAAATGTATTCTTTTTCTTTTAGGCTACTTTCTGGATATTTTGCTGGCAAAAACAGTCATAAGAATGATGAATGCAAAGCAGGCTGATAATGGTCAGACTTGGATGCATGAAAAGATGGAGGCCTCAGGTGGGGGCGAGTGGGGTGGAGGAGAGATTTAGACCCTTGCCTCACCACACAGTGAGTAGAATGTCTCCAGTATGAAGATTTCCTGCTTTCTTTGGAAGGCGGCCCCTGTTTGGGGAAGAATCATTCCATTACATTCCTGAAGACTGTGATCATGTGCTCCTTGCCTTTGCTAGGTTCCTTATACACTTAGCATGGCTCAGTGTAATTGCCTATCAGGCCGGTAGCCACAGGCTTGAACTCTGAATTCTTATCTTTTTGTGTCCATTCCGGCTCTATAGTAGCTGAATCATGAATCACAGGTACCCTGATAGTCCAGGATGGTGTGTGTGTGTGTGTGTGTGTGTGTGTGTGTGTGTGTGTATGTGTGTGTAAAGGGGCACAGCATAGCAATACTGACCTTCTGTCTTAGTCTGTTTTGTGCTGCTATAACAGAATACCTGAGACTGATTAAGTTATAATGAACAGAGATTTCTATCTCACAGTTCTGGAGGCTGACAAGTCCAAGGTCAAGGGGCCCACATCCGATGGGGGCCTTCTTGCTGTGTCATGCCATAATAGCAGAAGGTAGGAAGGCAGGATAGTATGTGCGTGAGAGAGAAATGGGGCTGAACTCATCCTTTTGTCAGGAACCCACTCCCTCAGTAATGGCCTTAATCCATTCAAGAGGGCAGCGTCCTCATGATCTGATCACCCCTTAAATGTCCCACTTCTCAATGCTGATGCAAAGGAGATTAGGTTTCCAGCACCTGAACTTTGGGGGACACAATCAAACCATACCACATCTGAGATAGGATTTGCCCAAAGCATACAAAATGAATATAAAGTGAGAGAGAAATAAGGAAGGAAGAAAAAGAAAGACATAAATGGATATGATAAGTATCAGGTGATGGGATGGAAAGACATTAATGGGCAGGGGCTACTGTAGATTGGGTGGTCAGCAAAGGTCTCCTGGAGAAGGCAAAACTCAATCTGAGAGTTAAGTGACAAGTAACATACAGTTATAAAAAGAAGAATTGGAAGACTATTCCAAGCAAAGGAAAAAGCTAGCGCAAAGGCCCCTGGGTTGGAATAAGCTCAGTGTGTTTGAGGATCATTTCTCTGGCTGGAGTGGAGTAGGCAAGAGGAGAGTGGTAAGAGATAAGATCAGAGAAATAAGTGGGGCTGAATTATGGAGAGCTTTGCCCAACTACTGTCAAGAGTTCAAGCTTTATTTATTTATTTTGAGCTTTATTTTTAAATATGATCGAAAGTCACCCAGAGGTTTTCAGATAAGAAATAAGGGTGACTTGATCTGATATACATTTTTAAAGATTGCATTTTTAAAAGATCACACATTTAAAAAAATAGGAAGAATATAAGAGAGAAAGGTAGAAGAATGGAAAAACAAATGCCAGTGAGGAAGCTGATGCTGTAAGGCCAGGTGAGAAGTGATGGTGGCTAACACCAGGGAGGTGATGAAGTGGACAAGCAGAGAAATAGACAATTCTGGATGGCAGAGAGGACAGGACCAATAGATGGATTAGAGGTAGAGGGTAATGGAAAGGAAGGAATCAGATTTAAATTATAGATTTTTGGCTTGAGGAACTAGGTAGATGGTGGTGCTTCTTTCTGGGATAGCTAATGATGGTGGAAAGTCAGATTGGGGAGGACTGTGAAGTCAGGAGTTGTTTTGACCATATTATTTCCAAAAGATCTAATTGAAGATGTCGAGTTGGCTCCATTGGATGTATAAGTCTAGGGACTCACATTTCATGACTGAGACACATCTAGGGGTTTGATTTGGCTGTCATCGTCTTACAAAGGAGATCTAAGGGGCTTTTGGACATAGCCCTAGTTTACTCCAACATTTAGAGACTAGGAACAAGAGAAATTATCAGTGAAGGTGATTGAAAAAGAATGACTCAATAAGACAAAACAAGGACCAAGAAGATGAGATGTTATGGAAGTCAAAAGAAGAAGGTATTTCAAGAAGGATGGGGCGGGCAATGTGTTGATTACTGCTGAGAGGGAAGTGACCTGTGGATTTGGCAACATAGACATCATAGTAGAACAATCTTTGAAGTATGGTGCAGGCTGAAGCATATTTGGAGTAGGTTAGGTATATCGAAGTACAGGTCTTGAATAGAAAACAACTCTTTATAGTCAAGGGAGTATTTTTGTTTTTAATTAGAGATTAGGAATACATTTGTATGATGGTGGCTGTGTGAAATAAAATTCAGTGAACTATAGCTTTTGTAGAAATACTTTGAAATTTGAAACACCACTTGGTCCCTCTTAATACATTAATAAGTTTTTGTGCGTGTTTGTTTTGTGTAAAGAAATTGTCCCTTTTTAAATTTGGAGATTTTGTTAAATCTCCAACATGTTGAAGCCAAAAAATACCATGTGAGTAACCTCATTCCTTACTGCCCTGTTTTCATATAACATTTGTGATGCCCATGAGTAGAGCATTCCTGGAGACCGAGGATGTGTGGGAGTTCAGTGAGACTCAAAGTGAGTACAAAGTGAGCGTATCACGTCTAGGACTAAGTGTGCAGGGGTGCTGATAACCCCGAGGGAAAGCGCTTTCCATTCAAATCAGAATTTGCTTCAAACACAGAAAGGAAGCATTCGTATTCTGAGAAACACGAGCAATAAGGGGACCCTATCATAATCTTTCTTAGTATTATTATATTCCAGTGCAAATAATGATATGGAAAGGGATAGTTTCTTTTCTTTTCAGTCATTCCATACTCATTAGTAAGCTGAGGGCAGATAGCATGGGTAGAATGTACATATATCAAGAAATTAACTAAAATAGTTGAGTTGGTTTTGTGCAGTATTTCTACTATTCTGGTAAAAATATACATGTGCCCGTGTAAGCTGGGAACTTCAAACTGTAATTTTGATGATTCCATATGAGGTAAATACACTTACATTTGCATTTAAATCTGGCAATATACAACATAAAGATGAATGATGAAAATTCATGCTAAAAATTTACAATTTAAATTTTTCTTAGGATAATATTAAGTAGCAAATAAGAACATCATGGTAATTCAAGAGAGACAATGTGGAAGGAAAGCACTTTAGATTCTAGTACTCTTGATAGCACTTTCCTGATTTTTTTTTTTTTAACAAGGAGCCATGCATGTTATGGTGTGGGTACCACGAATTATGCAGCTAGACCTGGGGCCAGGCACTGTGCTGGGAAACAGAAGTATAATGATGCACACGTAAGATATAGATCCTATCCTGTCCTCATGGAATTTACATTTGAGCAGGGATAATTTCATAATAACAATTGTTATTAGAAGTAAGAATGAAAGGTACAAGGTGCTATGAGAACATGTAAGTTGAAAAACCAACTGTGGTGGGAGCTCTGCTGATTGCCTACTCAACAGCCCTTCTCCCTTGCCAACAAAATTCACCTCCTTTAGAGACTGAAATTGCCAGACCCTTCGTTTCCCAGCAGGTAGGGTATAGGATGTGACTAAATTCCATCCAATGCTATCTGAATGGAAGCTAGTTGGGTACAGGGACATTTTCGGAAAAGATTTTCCTCTCAGATTAAGAAAGAAATATGTAAGGAGAAAACCCATCCCTTCTTTCCTATAACTTTAAATATCGTTAAATGAGGACACGATGCCTGGTGCTGTGGCAGCCATCTTGTGATCATGAGGGAAAGGCAGGAAAACAGCAGAAAGCTTAGGCAGGGATGTAATATAATTCTGAACCTCTGAATCCATCCAGACCTATATGTTATAGAATTCTTGTTAAGTAAAAGAAATTCTCACTGTTAAAGATACTTCTAGTTGGGCATTCTGTTGTTTGCTGTCAAGACTTCCTAATTGCAACCTTTATCTAGTCTGGGTGATCAGAGAGGCCTCCCCTGAGGAAGCCACATTTGCATATACACCAAAAGGGTGACCAGGAATTAAGTTTTCAAAGATTTGGGAGAAGTGAGTTCCAGGCAGACAGCATAAACACGTTTGAAGCTCCCAGATCAGGAAAGCACTCAGTGTGTTTGGGAAGCTAAAATTCCCAAGGGTATGTGCTGAGGACCAGAGTAGATGTGCAGCATCCTGACCATCAGGCTCTAGGATACACTAGCAGACAGCCAACTCCACCCCTTTTCTTCTGGAAGATGGTGATGAGCTTGTTGCTGCTACTCTATAAACTGTCCAAGAAATTTCAGACTTCAGAACTCAGTGGATCGATCAGCTTTCCCCCAGCTAACTGGCAGCAAAAGCCATCTTAGCATCTTGTTCAGAGTCCTATTTGTGGAAAGAGGATGCCTCGTCTGCATGTAGCTACTGTGAGTGGTGACACAAAGCTTATCAGATTTTTAGCAAGCCGCAAATCCTTTGACACGTAACCTTCCTTGTCCTGGTAAGTAAGCAAAATGATGTGGAGGCAGCAGAGGGGATAGAGTGTAAAATCCATGGAGGCGTGCTTCAGCGGAGAGACCTCAAATATTTTTATGAAAGACTTGGATGAGTCCCCAAATGATAAGAATAATGCAATGAGCAAAGTCCTCAGGAGTGTTTGTGTAATTGCAGTTTTAATGGTTAGAATCCACTCAGCCGCCATGACGAAGGTGTGGCCTCGCTGCCCGACGGTTTCCACAGATAATGACACCTTAAGGAACAAGGCTGTCAGAGCCATTATCATCATCGAGTCTACATCGCAGTCATCAGATTCAGTGCCAGAAAGGGGGAGAGCTGTGCTTTACAGCACAGACGTGTACCTCAGAAGCCCATTTAAACCGCAATTACACAATAGCAGTGATTTTCTGTAATTTGTGGGAGGAAGGAAATGAAACCCTGGACCCTGAGTTGGAAACAGGAAAAAAAAAAGAAAAAGTAAGAGAAGGAAATAGCATTTTAATTATGGTTAAAAACACGTGTATGGCACCTGTCAGCATTATAAAATTATTAATCCTCATAATAGCCCTATTAGTCAGTCCCACAGTTGAAAGAAGAGGAAATTAAAGTAATGAGATACCTAAGTGGTTTGTCCACTGCATGAGTGAACTAGAGACATCAAGGAATAAAACTGGCGCTCTTGATTTGGGGAGTGGTTTTATGTCACCTTTTCTCTTGGTTTCTGAGCCTTGACCTAGATTGGACAGGAAACACAAGATGATGCTCTTGGGGCCCAAACTGCCGTTGCCCTTGTGATGTGAATCAAGTAGAAACAGCATGATTTAGTTGCCGAATAATCTTCTCAAAAGGAAAATTCTAAAGCTATAAGAGATATTTTAGTGGATTTTAAGGAAAATCTGATGAAAGTATCCAACTTGAACTAGAAGGGGCATTTGTGGTTTTCCTATATTAGTGGGTTTTTTTTCTTCTCTCTGTCTCTTTCTCTCTTTCATTCATCACATGTGGGTTGAAGAGTTGAATGCCTGTTATGTGCCTGGCATGGCTCCAGACACTAGGAATATAGCAGTGACTCAGCCAGTCCAGGTTCTTTTGCTCTCACAGAGCTTACCTTCTGCAGGGAGGGAGACAAGCAGTAAACAAGTAAAAAAGAAATGAAGAAGACAATACCAGAGAATCATGCCCGCTGAGGGAAACAGAACAAGGTAAAGGAAAAAGCATGAGTCTGGAGTGTAGGGTTCCTTTGGCTACAGTGGTCTGGGAAGGATCTTCAGAAAATGAAATATGTGTGGAGACCTGGGAGGTCGTGGGGACAGATTCCTGGTGGTGAGGTCTGCAAGTGCAAAGGCCCTGAGGTAGGAACGAGAAACCAGTGTGGCAGAATTGTAAGGAGACAGAGGGTGAGTGGTAGGAGGTGCAGTTGAAGAGCCATTCATTCATTCATTCGAGAAAATTGAGTGCTGCATGCCAGTTACTGCACGAGGTGCTGCTTTAGAGGAAGGTTCCATGCCTTCCTTCTTTTGTGGGCTCTTGTGCAAGACTCTCCAGAATTATAAAATTGAAGAGAAAAAAAAATGCCCTGCCCAGTGGGCCTCAGTCTCCTGTTTCTTTCATCCCTGTTCTGCAGAGAGGTGCTGAATGACCTTATTTTGCCTTGTGTACTTTCATAGAAAAAAATCCTAACACATTATTCCATGCCTATTTTTAAGGTAATTTACGAAATAGGAATGAATACTGGCACAGTTTGTTCCAGCGAGTCTGTAATAATCAAATGCTCCCTTCCTTGGCATATTTTGGCCTCCAAAGGGATTCTAATTGAGAGCGGTTTTGCAAAAATCAGCATTTAGTATTCTGTGACACTCATTCGGCAAGCACTTTGTTGGTATAATAGGCTTCAATGTATAAAGTCATTTGAAGAGTGGTTCGGAAAAGAATCCCAACCAATCTCTGTGTGACCCTGACAGATGACGCTGCTGAAGCTGGAATCAGCATAGATTTGTGCATTTATGGGTTGAGTCCAAACCACTGTAACAAATACTGGATCAAAGGATATATATGACTTTTTTCTGCTATGTCCAAAGCCTTGATCATATACTGAACCTTAGAAATCTCAAAAAAGACCTACAAATCTAATATTATTTGCTTTTCTTATTATTTGCTTTTATTTTCTTTTGGTTTAGATTTTATGATCACTTGAGCCTATGGAGGAAATACTATATACACCTATATTCTTTTAGCCCAGACACATGAAATAGTTTGCTGGGAGGAATTGAGGACAGTTGGCACAGTTGATTGGTTGATGTAGTTAATTTGAAGATATCAATGTACACTTCATTATAATTTTTTGGGTGATACTTGAAAGCAAATTATGTCTGTCCTGTCTGAATTACAGGTGTGAGGAAGGTCACATAATTTGATTATATGACAAATTTGCTGATTTCCAACTCCTGCTACTGTCAATACCTTGAGTAGAGAGGCTATATCTTACTCACTGCCGTTTCCCTCAGCATCTAATACAAATACTTACGCTATTTGCACTGACATATCGTAGGTGCTCATTAAATACTTGTTGAATGACTGAAATATGAATAAAAATAGGAACTACCATGAATTAGTTATAATTAGGACAATTCTCTCTTTGTGTGGGATAAGCCAATTAAAAATTTTCAGACATATTCACTTGTAGTATTTCATTTTCTTTTTATTGTTACAAATGATTTTATGTGTATATAATAATTTTATGAATGTATAGATGTGATGATGTTATAATACCATTTTCTTCACTTGGTCAGTCTTCTAGCCCTTCATCCTTCTGCCCCTGCCTCCACCTCGTATTAATAACGTAATCATGTATCAAATAGAGCATGAATGTAAGAGCCAATATTCATCCTATCTCAGTACTACCACTTCTTACAAGCTCTGTGACCTTGAAAACATTTCATAATTTTTTTGTGACTCAGTTTCCTCATGTCTAAATGAAGATCATAAAACCTACCTCAAGAGATATGAGAATGAAATGAACTAATATGTTGTATGTCAAGCTCCTAGAAGAGTGCCTGTCGCCTGCTTATCTGTGAATGTACTGACTGGCTGTGGGCAGGAGGCTTCAGTTCCTTACTTACCACATGGGCTTCTCTACAGAGCTGCTCACAACATCGCAGCTGACTTCTCCCAGAGACAGTCACCTGAGAGACAGAGAAGAGCAAGTTGCAATGCCTTTTATGACCTAATTGTTGCAAACTTACAGCTTTAAATATCCTCATGTTAATATTTTAAATGGCTACATTTAAAACACCTCAAGAGTTTCTAATCTTGATTAAAAGATAACCACTTGTTTGTATATGTAATCATGAAGAGTTTTTACAAGATTTGTCTTATTTTTTAAAAAACAACTCTTTAGTCTATGTGCAATTCATTACTATATACGACAAAGGGTCTACTTTTATTTCTTTTTAATGGCTAAACAGTTGCATAGCCAAAATTAATTTTATCATCTATCTTTTATTCTGAATTGAATTTGGATCTTTATCATTAACTGCTAAACATGTAAATACCGGCAAATCTCGGTGGCCTAACATAATTAATAAAAAAATTAATAATTTTTTTTCTAAACTAGTGTGGGTATTTCTTGGTGGGCAGCTGTCTTGGGTTGCCTCTTCCAACCAGTGATTCAAAGACCCAGGCTCCTTCCATCTTCTGGGTCCTCAATCTTCAACATGAATCTTCTAATTCTGCCCTGGTAGTCACCACCATTCCAGTTAGCTAGAAGTGGAATTGTGCACGGAGAATCAGACGTGTAAGATTTTTAAGGGCTAAGATTGGAGGTGGTGCACAACGTTTCTGTGCTTGTTTCATTAGCCAGAGCTCAGATGCACAGCCCCTCGATGACAAAGGAGGATGGGAAATACATTCTAGTTGGTGCCACTGATCTGTCAGTTCTGTCATATTGTTTTGATTATAACTTTATGATGTTATGGTATCTTGTGATCTTTCTTGAAGAAAGCCCCCTCTGTTGGTTCTCTTTTTGTACTTTCCATCACTTTTGGGGACCATTATTCTTCTGTATAAAGTTTAAATCCATTTTATCGAATTTCAAAATCAAAATGAAATAGCCATAACAAAACTTCCTGTTGATATTTTAATTGAAAATGTATTAAATTTAATATTATTTGTAGAAGAGGTGGTACTAATATGCTATTAAGTCTTCTCAGCTAAGAACATGTATTATGGTTTTTGCTTAGGTATTATTTTATGTGATTCCTTAAGATTGAACTATAAAAGAAACTAAAAAGATTCAGAAAGGTTCACAGATGACGATTTTTTCTCTTTAAAGTATAATTTACTGGTTGTTAAATGGACAGATCTTAGATGTACAATTACATGTGTTTGGACAAATGTATACACCCCTATTAAGATACACAATATTACCATCACCCTGGAAGATTCCATATGTCTCTTCCAGTGAATTCCCACCACAATGGTAACTATTGTTCTTTGATATTCAGCACCATACATTCAGTGGTACTTATTCTTGAACTTTACATAAATGAAATAATATATTATGTATTTTTTTTGTCTCAGGCTTTTCTTCTTTTCATGTGGAGATTCATCTATGTTGTTTCATTTATCATTTTACTCATTTGTATTACCAAAGTAGTATTGCATTGCATGAATATATCACAATTTATTCGCATTTTGAATAACATTTGGATTGTTTTAGTTTGTTGCTGTTATGTTTAAAGCTGTTACGAACATTCATGTGCAAATCTTTGTGTGGACATACGTTTTTATTTCTCTTGAGAAAATACTTAGGGGTAGAATTCCTGGGTCATAGGATAGGCATATGTTTAACTTTATAAGAAACAGACAGTTTTCCAAAGTGGTTGTGCTATTTTACACTTCCACCAGCAATGTATTGTCCACATTAATAGTTGTCACATATTACATCCTCACCAACATTTGGTGTTGTCAGTCTTTTCAGTTTTAGCTATTTGATTGGGTCTCTAGTAGCACATGTTTTTAAAATAGCAAGTTTATTACAATATAATTTACATACAATAAAATGCATGCATTATCAGTCTACAGTTCAATGAAGTCTGAAAATATGTACACCCACATAACTACCACCACAATCAAAATATAAAATGTGCCTGTTACCCCAAAATATAAAAATGTCCATTACACCACATGCCCTTTCCATTCAATTCCTACCTTTCATACCAGGCAACTACTGATTTGCTTTCAATGACTGTAGATTTGTCTTTCCAGCAGTTTCACTTGAATAGATACATAAAGTATATACTCTTTTGTCTCTGACTTCTTTCACTTAGCATAATGTTTATGAGATTTATCTATAATATTGTGCATATTAGTAATGTATTCCTTTTTTATTGTCAAATAGTATTCTATTGTATGAATATGCCCCAACTTACTTGTTGATGAATACCTGGGATATTTCTAGTTTTTGGCTATTGTGAATAAAGCTGCTATCAACATTTGTGTGCAAGTCTTTACATGAACATATGCTTCCATTTTTTGTGGGTAAATACCGAGAAGTTAAATTGCTATATCATATTGTAAGTATATGTTTCTTATAAGAAATTCCCCAACTTTTTTCCAAAGTGATTGTACCATTTTGTTTTTACCATTAATGTCTAAGAGTTCCAATTGTTCCACATCTTTGGGATTATTCATCATTTTAATTTTAACCTTTGTACATGGTTAGTATCTTATCAGTTTTAATTTTCATTTTTGATGACCAATTATGTCAAGCACCTTTTGATGTACTTATTTGATATTTCAGTATGTTCTTTGGCAATGGGTCTGTTCAAATTTTTTGCCGATGTTTTCTATTGAATTGCTCTTTTTTTAAAAAGTTGAGTTATAGGAATGCTTTATGTATTCTGAATATGATATCTTTGTACATATATGGCAAATATTTACTTTTAGTCTCTGGCTTTATTTTTCATTTTCTTAATAGTGTCTTTTGAAGAGCCAAAGTTTTTTAATTTGAAGAAGTCCATTTAAAAAAATGTTTGTGTCTTACATAAGAAATATTTATCTATGTCAGGTTCGCAATGATCTTATACTACTTTTCTAATTGATATTCTATAGGTTAAGCTTGCACATGTGGTCTATTTTCCATCTCCAAGTATTTTTACATATTCTATGATAGGGTGTTGAAATTCATTTTTTATTCTATATGGATATTGAGTTTTTCCAGTATCATTTATTGAAAAGATTGGTCTTTCCTCATTGAACTGCCTGTGTTGAAAATCAGTTGAATATATAATACGGGTTATTCTGAAGTCTATCCTTTTCTTTTGATCTCTTTGACCATTGTTATATCAATACCATACTATCTTTTTTATTATAGCTTTATAAAAAATCTTAATCAGGTAGTGTGAATTTTCCAATTTTATTCTTCTTTTGTAGTATTGTTTTGATTATTGTAAGTCCTTTGCATTTCCGTGTAAAGTTTATACTCAGCTTGCTAATTTCTATTTTTAAAAGACTGCTGAATTATTATGATTGTGTTGAATCTTTAGGTCTATTTGGAGAGAATGGATAACTTAACAATATTAAGTCTTCTAATCTTTTATCATGATGTGTCTATTCAAGATTTCTTTATTATTTCTCAGCAATGCTTTATATTAATAGTTTTCAATGTAGAAATCTTACACAACTTTTGTTAAACTTATTCCTAAATATTTCATGCTTTTTGATACTGTCATAAATGGAATTATTTAGAAATTTTTATTTTTAAATTTCTTGTGCTAATATATAAACATATAGTTGATGTTTGTATATTGACTCTGCATTCTAAAACCTTGCTAAACTTACTTATTAGTTTTAATATTTTTTATTATAGATTTCTTAATGTTTCCTTTATAAATGGCCATGTCATCTGTGAAGAAAGACAAGCTTATTTATTCTTTGCAATTTTATGCATTTTATTTCATTTTCTTATTCTATTATACTGCCTAGGACTTCCAGTAAAATATCAAGTAATGAAAATGGATAATTTCATATTATTCTCAGTCTGAAGGAGAATGTCTTCAATATTTCACAACTAAATGTTAGTTGTAAGTTTTTCATCAAAGCCCTTTTTAAAAAAAATCAAATTGAGAAAGTTCCCTTCCATTCCTACTTTATTGTGAGATTCTATCATGAATGGATATTCAATTTTTTCATATACTTTTCTTAAAGCTACTATTGAAAAAAAATCTTCAGCACTAGATATACTTATTATGAAGTTTTATCTAACCTTAAAGAATAAATAATTTTTATGTTATTTAAACTTTTCTAAGCCTTAAGAAAAGATTGAAAAATCTCCCCATTTCATTTTCCAGTCTAGGGTAACTTTTTTTTTTCACATTTTATTATTTATTTATTTATTTATTTTCAGCATATTATGGAGGTACAAATGTTAAGGTTACGTGTATTGCCCTTGCCTCCCCTCCCCCCTCGAGTTAGAGCTTCAAGCGTGTCCATCCCCCAGTTAGTGTGCATCACACTCGTTATGTATGTATGTACCCATCCTCTCCTCCCCCCTCCCACCTGCCCGACACCTGATAGATGTTATTCCTATATGTCCACTTAGGTGTTGATCTGTGAATACCAGTTTGCTGGTGAGTACATGTGGTACTTATTTTTCCATTCTTTGGATACTTCGATTAATAGAATGGGTTCCAGCTCTAGCCAGGAAAATACAAGAGGTGCTATATCTCTGTACTCCATAGTATACATATGCTACATTTTATTAATCCACTCATGTATTGATGGGCACTTGGGTTGTTTCCACATCTTTGCAATTGTGAATTGTGCTGCTATAAACATTCAAGTGCAGGTGTCTTTTTCGTGGAGTGACTTTTGTTCTTTTGGGTAGATGCCCAGTAATGGGATTGCTGGATCAAATGGTAGATCCACTTGTACCACTTTAAGGTATCTCCATACTGCTTTCCACAGAGGTTGAACTAGTTCGCAGTCCCACCAGCAATGTAGGAGTGTTCCTATCTCTCCACATCCATGCCAACATTTATTGTTTTGGGGACTTGCTAATAAAGGCCATTCTCACTGTAGTTAAGTGATATCTCATTGTGGTTTTGATTTGCATTTCCCTGATGATTAGAGATGTTGAGCATTTTTTCATATGTTTGTTGGCCATTATTCTGTCTTCTTTTGGAAAGTTTCTGTTCATGTCCTTTGCCTACTTTTTGATAGGGTTGTTAGATTTTTCTTGCTGATTTTCCTGAGTTCTAAATAGATTTTAGTTATTAGCCCTTTATTAGACATGTAGCTTGCGAAAATTTTCTCCCATTCTGTGGGTTGTCTGTTTGCTCTCTTGACAGTTTCTTTGGCTGTGTAGAAGCTTTTAAATTTGATCAGGTCCCATTTATTTATTTTTGTTGCTGCTGTGATTGCCTTTGGGGTCTTCTTCATAAACTCTTTGCCTAGGCCAATGTCTAGAAGAGTATTTCCAACATTTTCCTCTAGAATTCTAATAGTTTCACACCTAAGGTTCAAGTCTGTTATCCAGCGTGAGTTGATTTTAGTGAGAGGTGAAAGGTGTGGGTATTCAGTTCTCTGGAGTGTATACCTAAAAGTAGAAATGCTAGGTCATATGGTAAATGTAGGCTTAACTAATTCATGAATTATCAAACTGTTTTCAGAGTGGCTACAGCATTAAATTCCCATCAGCAATGTATGTATGAGAGTTTCAGTTTTTCTACAGCCTTACTAACACATGATCTTTTAAATTATAACCATCCTAGTGGGTATGAAGTGGTATTTCACTGTGGCTTTAATTTGCATTTCCCTAATGACTAATGATGTTGAACATTTTTTCAGTGTTTATTGGACATTTCTGTATCTTCTGTGGAGAAATATCTATTCAAATTGTTTGCCTATCTTTAAACTGGTTATTTGCTTTACATTATTATATTGTAAGTGCTCTTTATATATTCCGGATACCAGACCCATATCAGGTAGAGGGTTTCTGAATATTTTCTCCTATTCTGTGAATTGTTTTTCCACTTTCTATAGGGTGATTACAGTTAATAATATATAGTTTCAAATAGCCGGAAGAAGGAAATTAAATGTTGCCAACACAAAGAAATGATCAATGTTTGAGATGATGAATATGCTAATTACCCTGATCTGATCACTGTACATTATATGCATTGAAACATCACTATATCCATGTTCAATTATTATATGTCAATTAAAAAATAAAATTAAAAAACCCCAAAATGGAAATTCCACCATGAACAGTTATAAAGGGTTAAAGGAACCAGGATTTGTGAAAAGTGTTTCTTAGTGCTGTGCTATATGCTTTTTCACTGCCTCCTCTCAAAGGGTAGAGGTAGGAGGTATCTGATATTCCCTTCAGGCCTAGGAAAGCGAGTTTCAACAGGCTTACCTGAGAGAGCAGACGGAGGATACTAAGCGTTGGTGTCTGGCTCCTACCCATGCAGAATGAGAGGATGTTGCTTTGGGCTCAGTCTGCATGTCTCAAATTTGCCAGAGCAAAGATGCACAGGTGCCTTCTGAGGAACAGGAAGTTAGAAGAACTCCAGGAAGAAATGTCTAGCAATGGGTTCTTTAAAGAACCCATAAAAGTCATGCAAACATATGCCAGGCTCCCAGAGACGGAGAAACCAGATTTTGGCTGTGTTAGGTAAGAACATCCTTCTTCATCCTCCCACTGCCTACTCCCCTAACCCTTCAGGAACTGAAAATAGCCAGTGAATAGAAGAGAAGGTAGAAACAACTAGTAAATAGGCCACCACTATCCTTTCCCAAGGCAGAAGTTTTTCCCAGGGAAAAAAATGTTAAGAACTGTGAAGGGTCTGAGATTTTACCCTGTTTACAAGTTAGACTGTTACAGTTTCATGGATTCTGGTAGAAGACAAAAGACTCCTGGGCCAGAGACAGGAGACAGTTTATTATTTATTTATTAAAGGACAGTTTATTATTCACAGCAATAGTAGAGGCCAGAGTATTAGCATTTTTGTGCTGTTCCCTGAGCCTCAATTCTCACAGGGTGATTGCAAGAGAGCCGTATTCTATCTGCACATGCAGTGTGGATTGTGTTATAGGAGAGGAACTCTCAATTTAGGAAACCTGAATTTTTTTTAATAGGAAATAAATATGCCTGCCCTTTTCTCCAGAGGGAGACATTATCTTTATTGTACTGGACTGTAAGCAGTCTGCTCTTTCTTCCTGAGGAAGACTCTCTCCCTTCTAAGGCTGGTCACTATACAAAGATCCTTGAAAGATGACACAGAACAAAGAAAGTCATTGTCTCTATAGCAAAATATGAAGTGTGGGAGACCCATGGCTTATACGTTCATAGTGTCTATAAAATTTCAAGGAAATTGTAATTAAATTCTGCAAACACCTGACATGGGCTTAGAGCCAGGTCAGGTCAAACCCATCTCACTCATGGACTACTTAAGGCATGTGTTTAGCTGATGGGCGTTCTATCTCATCTCTGCTGCTGAAGAGAAATGGCCTTCAGCAGGTGAGAGGGATAATTAGCCACCATCCCTAAAATACACACCAAGGACACTTTTAAGGTAGTTTTCTTATTGTGGACAAATCTCATGCAATTGTACTATTAAATTATTTTCATTATAATAATTATAAAATAATTACTTCAAATTTAAATTAATGAAATTATTAAATTATTTCTATAATAATGTAAGCCACGTTTTAAAAGCTACTAAATAAGAAAATTAGATGTCAAATTGTTCCTGGATAAGAACCGAAAATCTTTGGTAATCCTAAATCCCTTTATTAACAAAGTAATATTTATTAGCATATATTACTGTTGGCTTAGGGAAAACCATCGCTTTTTAAAGTGATACAAAGCAATTATCCTTATTAACAGAACTAGGGGTAAAGATCAGGCTAAGGGTGTAGTAAAAGAATAAGACAGGGTGTCAATTTTGTTAATTCTTTTTAAAACATTTTTTCTTTGCTGTTATTTCCATATAGTTCTCTACTTATGGTGTAACGAATCTTCCTTGCAGATTGATTTAAAAGGAGAGCTTTGACAAGCTGTTATAAATATGCAGATGTTTGACTTGTATCCCCTCTTTAACCTTCTTTTTTTTTCTAGCAAAAAGCTTTCTAATAAGAGACACCAATAATATAAAGAACTATGGTTATAACAGTTATGGTTTTTGTTATTATCTAAAGCAACAAGCATTTCTCAAAACATAAGGAATATATCCTCTGATTAATGCTTTGGAGGGATTGCTTGCCTATACAACATTCTTTTTTCTGTCTCCCTGAAGAGCCTACAAACAAGGTTTTTTTCCCAGGGGCTGACAATCAAAGTTGTGCAGCCATTTTCTAAAACATAAAATATGTATTTGGTATGTTTTTTTCTCATGAGGGATTATTCTTTCTTTGTTCTTTTGTTTTTTCTCTCCTTGAAAAAATAGCTCCTTTTCTGGTATCCCATAAGGGTTCCTTAAGACCAAGCTGCTTCAGGTTATCTTTCATTTTCATGTAGATTTGTTGGCAGTTTTGTTTGTTTGTCCAGAAGGAGATTTTGTTCTCTGCTCTAGGGCTGACTTTGAAAAGGAAGATAATCACATAAGTGAAAATAGTCAATTATACTCATTGGCTAAATCCAATATATTGTTGGTTTCCCTACTGCTTAACTTGGCTCTAAGACCCCAAATCAAGGGCAAAGATGCTCAAAGGATATTGCTTGGCCATGATGTGTGTGTGTGTGTGTGTGTATGTGTGTGTGTGTGTATGTAAGAAGCAGACTCTCATAAAAATTGCAGAATGCAAAACAAAGCTTAAAATGCAAAATTTTGTTTATGGCAATATGGGGTGGGTCTATACAATTAAAATATGCTGTATTATGTCAGTCCAGTAATGCAAAATGTTATAGCCACTTGGAAAAGTTTGCTAGTTTCTTAAAAAGTTAAACTTCTACCACCAGTCAATCCATTCAGTCCACTTTTCCCCCTGTTATTTTCATTTTATAATAAAAACCTCTGGGCCGGGCACGGTGGCTCAAGCCTGTAATCCTAGCTCTCTGGGAGGCCGAGGTGGGCGGATCCTTTGAGCTCAGGAGTTCGAGACCAGCCTGAGCAAGAGCGAGACCCCATCTCTACTATAAATAGAAAGAAATTAATTGGCCAACTAATATATATAGAAAAAATTAGCCGGGCATAGTGGCACATGCCTGTAGTCCCAGCTACTTGGGAGGCTGAGGCAGCAGGATTGCTTGAGCCCAGGAGTTTGAGGTTGCTGTGAGCTAGGCTGACGCCATGGCACTCACTCTAGCCTGGGCAATAAAGTGAGACTCTGTCTCAAAATAAATAAATAAATAAATAAAAATAAAAATAAAAACCTCTGACTTCTGGGAATTACCATGAAAAATACCTACAATGACATTAACCATTTTTTAAAATATGAAAATTTCAAGCAGTGTATAATCTCTAAACCTTTTAAATTTATTTCTTAATATTTTGCAGTGAGAGCTCACGTTTGAAATTAGGTATTAAAGAATATTAAAAATCTCATAAAAATTCAATTTAAAAAATGACTAATAGTTTTAAACTCCTATTTTGTAAGTAAAGAGACTGAAGATGAGGGTGGCTATGAATCTGAAGTCACACGGCTGGTAAATTATGGACACAGGATTTAAATTTGAGTCTGCATGACTTGAAGCTGTGTTCTTTCCAACCATTTAGGTGTACTGTATGTATTAAAAAGGTTTTAAGCTACACAGGTAGACACAAAAGTAATTTTTTCCTGGTAATCAAAAAATTTAACTCATCATGTTATTGTAATCAGCCAGGGTCCTATTTTAGCAATTACTCTACAGAGTCCATAGACAACCCACATTTTCAATAATGAGTGAGGTTATGATTTTGGAGTCAGAACATCTTATCAACAAAAGAGCTGTCTGCATAGGGAAACGTAAACTAAGCATCTCAAAGCACCTATAGTAGATATAACTGAGAAAGAGATAGAACTAGATAGTGTTTTTTTGTAATTTTTCTCAAAAGATGAATATATAGTAATATATATCAAGTGCTTATATGTGCCAGACATCATGTTAAGCCATGTACATGGAGGATCTTATTAAATCATCACTTGAATCTTATGCATGAAAAATATCATCAAGACCCCATTTCACAGATGAGGAAACTGAAACTTAGTTGATTCTCACAGATCGAGGCTCAGAACATGACACCCGAAGTATGGCGCCTTGGCATGTGAGTATTTTGAACTGAAGGGCACTGAGGGGAACTCAGAAGCAAAGTCTCTTTGACCTTCCCCTGCCCACCTGTCTCCCACCTTCTCCCCTGAAGCAAGTCATAGAAATCAGAATTCCTCTTCCTCTAGGTAGGTCACTGAAACTAGAACTCCTCTTCCCTAAAGCAAGCCATAAAACCTAGAAAGGTCACTCTCTCCCTTTTCCCTTGAAGGCTCCGCATTCCAGAAGGGCCCTGCCCATTATGGGAGTGGGGTTCGTGTGGGTAGATAGGAATGCTACACAGAGAGGCCAAGAAGACTCGGAGCGGACAGGCCTTGCTGGGTTTCTCCACTCGGTCTATACCATTAGATCACACCTTTTGTCTAATCACGTTTCTGCCTGGCTGTCCATACTTCATTGAACTTAAGCATCAAAATATACTTTTAACCTGGGTGTTTGGGTCTTCACTTCTGGAGGCTTCCATGCCACATAACACTTTGATTAAATAATTTTGTTATGTTCTCTTGTTAACCTGTCTTTTGTTACAGGAGTGTTGGCTGTGACCCTCATGAAGGGTGAGCAAAGGTGTCACACCTTCCTGCCCCTACACACTCAATGTCATGCACTGCTATGTAGTGGGGCCAGGGTCTGACTCCAGAGCCTGCTCTCTCAATCAAAAAGTCACCAGAAGAATTTGCCTGCAACAGATGCAACTACTCGTGTTTTATTTATCCATCAAATAAGATTTTTTTTTTACACTGAAATGTTTTGTTATCAACACTGGCACCAGGATACACGCTTGACATTAAATAAAAATGTCTGTTTCGTGAACAACTGTCCCCATCCACCTCTTTTCCCCCAGCTGAAATTGGAGGACTGGTTCGTTTTGTGCACAAATGGAAGCTGGGAAACAGGGCTTGGTTTAGAGAAAAAAAAAACAACAAGTCAGACATATGCTATTCAGTAATTGAAAGAGAAGAGACTCTAGATACTGCAACGAGAAACTTTTCAAAGAAAGCAGAGTACCTCGATCATTTCCACATAAAAGACACAGGGCTTGGGATTCAATAGCTTTTTCTTCTTGGGAGAAAATGAATGCAGCTTTTGCCAGCTGATAAAAATTTGAGAGGAGGAATTTGCCTGTGCTTATTCCAGGCAGAAAATAGGCCTGTGACTATTGCTTTGTGCTCGAGGCCTTTTCTCATGTCATGCTGTATGTCTAGCAGGTGATGTCATTGGCCTCCAGAGCAAAAGCAACTCAGGGTCCCAGTAGAGTTGCCTGGCGTGGATGGGTCATCTGTGTCTTCTGAATTTGCATGACTGAGGTATAGGCCACATTATCAGCTTGGTATTCATTTTGCTGGATAAATAGGGCCAGGTTGATGAATAAGGCTTAGAAGCTTCCAAGTTAGTAAAGCAAAATACGGGGATTTCAGTCTAGCCCCTGAGGGATGTGGTGAACAGTGTGGAGGGGAAGGGCATACCTCTAACCTTTGCTAGGTAAAGGCAAAGTTATAAAATCTAACCAAAATGTTACTAAAAAAAAACCCAAAAAACATTTATTGGGTGTCAGGCAGGTGGGGGAGGGGATGGGTTTATATATTTACATTATTATTATATTTATATAATATATATTATTATATATTATGTAATATATATTATTATATTTACATTATATTTACATAAGTGCAATGTGCATTGTTGGGGGGATGGACACACTTGAAGCTCTGACTCTAAGGAGGAGGGAAGGCAATAGCCATGTATGTAACCTTAACATTTGTACCCCCATATTATGCTGAACTAAAAAAAAATACGAGGTCAACAAATCAGAGCTTAAGTGTGTGAGCTCCAGTATCTGACTCCACGAGTTTGTATCACAGCTCCCTCTCTTTGAGGAGGTTGATGTTGAAAAGTTTTTTTAAATGAAGATTGGATGTGTTAATATATGTAAAGCAATCAGAATAGTACACAATTCATTTTAGGTTCACACACACACATTTGAGCCCAATCCGATTCAACATTCTTAGTGTCCTTCTAGATTCTGAGGAAAGAAGTAAACCTTTTATGGCAGTCCCTGTGTAAGGCCTTAACTCACTTACCCCTGACTCTCACCTGTCATACCCCCCATTCTGCTCCCTCTCCAAAGCTGCTTCTCACTATTTTAATTAGGAATAACACAAAAAAATGGTATTTCTCCACCGGCGGTTCTTTCTTTCCTTGACTATGTCCCTTGACATAGGATGTTTATTATAGTTTGGCAACTTTAACTTTCTGGGCATATTTGTTTACTAGAGCTAACATTTATTAAGCACATGCTATATGCTAGGTACTATCTTGATTACCCTAAATACATTTATAATAATATGGGTAATATTATGTCCACTTTACCTATGGAAAAACCAAGACTCAGATTGATTAAAAAATCTATCAAGGGTCACATATCTGAGAAATGGTAGAATGTGAGCTCAAATTTAGGTTGACATGACTCCAAATCCTGTACCCATAGTTACAGAACTATATTGCTAGCAATCTTGTAAACACAATCTATGGTTCACGTGAAAAACGAAGTAAATAAATGTATGTGTGAAGGTGTCTCACTCTGTTTTGTGTTGCTATAACAGAACACCACAGATTGGGTAATTTTATAGAAAATAAATTTATTTCTCACAGTTCTAGAGGCTAGAAAGTTCAAAATCAAGGGGCTTGCCTCAGGCAAGGGCCTTCTTCCTACATCACAATATGGCAGAAGGAATCGCATGGCAAGATAACATGAGAGAGCATGAAAGAAAGAGTTGAACTCCTCTCTTCCTTTTTTTTTAATTTAGAGACAGGGCTCTGCTCTGTCACCCAGCTGGAACATATAGTGGTGCAATTACAACTCACTGCAACCTCCACCTCTTAGGTTCACATGATGTTCCTTCCTCAGCCTTCTGAGTAGCTGGAACTACAAGCGTGTACCATCACACCCAACTAGTTTAAAATTTTTTTTATAGAGATAGGTTTTCGCTACGTTGCTTAGGCTGGTCTCAAACTCCTGGCCTCAAGTGATCCTCCTGCAAAACACTGGGATTGTAGTCTTGAGCTACTACTGCACCCGGTCTCATTCTTTCATAGGGAATCTATTCTCATGATGACTAACCCACTCCCAAACTAACAGCATTAATCCATTCATGAAAGCAGAGCCCTCATGACCTAATCACCTCTTAAATGTCCCGCCTCTCAACACTGTTGCATTGGGAATTAAGTTTCAGCACGTGGGCCGGGTGCTGTGGCTCACGCCTGTAATCCTAGCACTCTGGGTGGCTGAGGCAGGTGGATTGTTTGAGCTCAGGAGTTCGAGACCAGCCTGAATAAGAGCAAGACCCCATCTGTACTAAAAAAAAAATAGAAAGAAATTAGTTGGATAACTAAAAAAATATATAGAAAAATTAAATAGATAAAAAATTAGCCGGGCATGGTGGCGCATGCCTGTAGTCCCAGCTACTTGGGAGGCTGAGGCAGGAGGATTGCTTGAGCCCAGGAGTTTGAGGTTGCTGTGAGCTAGGCTGATGCCACGGCACTCTAGCCCAGGCAACAGAGTGAAACTCCGTCTCAAAAAAATAAAAAGTTTCAGCACATGAACTTTGAGAGATATATTCAAACCACAGCAGTACAGATGTAGCCCATTGCCACTACTAGAGAAACAATTCAACGTCTGTTTTTGCTAGGAGGTCAGAGTTCAAGAGTGAGACTACAAGCAGGTCCCTTTTTCTGTAAAAACGTGAGCCTTAGAGTGTGGATTCGCAAGATATAGGCAAAACGAAAGCAAACTTTAGTGTTGCCTCTTGTCCTTTTGGACTTAGGAAAAAAGAAGAAAGAATTTAGTGGTGGGAGTAAAGGGTTATGGTTTCTCACCCCTGGACTAATAATGAGTAAGATACCAGCACATGCACTCAGTGGAAGGGGGGATGGAGCTGTTCTGGTACCCTGTGGGTCTCCAAGGAAACTAGGAAAACCCATCAGTCCTCATTCTGCCAGAGCAAGAGCAGCTCTTCTTTCAGCAGGTCTTAGCAGGTACAGCAGCAGCCATAGGTCCTGCATCTGTGCTCTGTTGCTTCAGGCTGCCCCAGGGAAGACCCCTATTATGGAGTAGCTACCGTTGCCTTGGCTTTCATCAAGAGCAGTTAGGTATTTAGAGTCTGGGATGCCCAGGCACAAAGGACACAACCATTTAAAAAAATACACTTATGGCTCAAACCCAATCTCATTCTTTCACTCCAAGCATATAATTGGTGCTTGAATTCAAATTGTTGTGTTATAATCAGATTGCATCAGACCGCTTTGTAAGTAAGGCTCGAAAGTTTCAACTGTATACTAGGCTAAATCCTAGACCATACATAATAACATTGAATTTTAATGGTGTTCAGAAAACAGGGCTAGGATGCAGTATCCCATCCTCCCCTCCTAGTATGAGGCCAGGGAGTTGCCTGAGTTGCCCAACCAACCCAAGGGATGGGCCTGGTTGCATGGTGGTCACCTCCTAGAAGCCCCTCCTTCTCAGGCCCCTAAGGACAAGGTCTGTCTCTCCTTCCGTACTGTACTTGAGATTGTCATGACCCTCTGAGGCACAGCTTTTTTGTGTGTGTGTGAAACTCTCTATGATCCATGTCTGCCTAGATATGCACCCAGATCATTTACTCTCCCCACCGCAATGTGAGAACTGGGATGTGGGATGTGGGGCCCCTCTTCCGAGGCCCACCTTGGTTCCTGCTCTTCCTGCTTCTCTCCTGACTTTTTTCTTCCCCTTCCGTTTAAAGAATGGGTGAGTGGGGCAATGCGAGTGCTCATGTAGGGAAGACATGTTCTTGCTCACAAAGTTCTTTGTCCCAAACATCCTATCAATCCCAGAGTTCACGGAATCTCCAGACTATCAGAAGTCTTCTCAGCTGTGTTCTACAGGCATGAACACAACATCTATTGTCCCACCATCAGTCCTTTTAGGTCTATCATAACTCTCCCCCGTGGCAAAGAGTTCAGGACCCAGTATCTCTGCAATACCCCAATGGGGTGGGAAATATTGGGAGAAAGGGGAAAAAAATAATATTTCAAAAACAGAGTCCTGCCAAAGATTGCCTGAAAATTCTGTTATAGAAAATAAGTCAAGGCAGCACAACGACGTTCACAGCCTTGCAACATACAAGAGGCAGTGTAGGAACGTGGACTCCCAAGCAGGTAGACCTGGATTGTAATCTCTTTTACAATTCAAAGTATTTTGCGTCTCTTCCTCATTTTCCTCATTTGCATAACAGGGATGATAATGTCTACTTAAATATGTGATGTTTAGAAGATGAAAGGATAGGCTAATCTTTGTGATTGTTACAGATTAAGTAACATTAGGTATTATACTGTGATTACAGGTGCTATGAGAATGAGAATGAATTCTCACTGAAGTATATGGGAAAATTTCTTAGGAAATTGAGTTCAAATTGGGTCTTGAAGGATGTGCGTATCTTCTGCAGACAAGTATAGGGGGTAAGGAGCAGGGAGAGCATTCTGGGTAAAGAAAATATGTTTAGCAGGAACAATAACCAAATGCCCTTTTATTGTCACACTAAGTTATCAGCTACTAAACATAATATTAACTAAAAACAGATTTTTTTCATATAATTAGGTCCCCCCTTTATTACAAACAAAAATGCAGCATTTGTAGAAATATTTAGAAAATTCAGGCAAATAAAACAAAGAAAAGTGAAAAGTATTCATAATATCACCTTCAAGATATAATTGTTATTAAATTTTTAATTGTGGCAAAATATACATAACAAAATTTACCATCTTAAACATTTTTATTTATTTGTTTGTACTTATTTTTTTGAGAGACAGGGTCTTGCTCTGTCACCCAGGCTGGAGTGTAGTGGCACGATCTTAGCTCATAGCTCACTGCAACCTTGAACTTCATCCAGCTAATTTAAAAAAAAAAAATTATTTGTAGAGATGGGGTCTTGCTATATTGCCCAGGCTGGTCCCAAACTACTGGCCCCGAGCAATCCTCCTGCTTTGGCCTCCCAGAGTGCTGGGATTACAGGTGTGAGCCACCATGCCTGGCCCCATCTTAAACATTTTTAAGTGTATGGTTCAGCAGCTTTAAGTACATGCACATTGCTGTGCACCCCATTTTTAGAATTTTTCATCTTACAAAACTGGAACTCTGTATTCATTAAAGAACTCCCCATTCCCTTCTCCCACCAACCCCTGGCAACCACCAATCTACTTTCTGTATCTATGAATTTGACTATGCTAGGTAACTCCTATAAACAGAATCATACAGTATTGTTCTTTTTGTTACTGCCTTATTTCATTTACCATTGATATTTCAGAAATTTTGTTACCTGTTTTTTGTATGGTAATGTTTGGATCTGCCATTGTTTAACGGTTTCCCTGCAGTGGGACAGTTAAGGGCTTACATTAAAAAAATCATTATAAATAACCCTGCAATATTATCCTCATGGTAAATTGTTAGCACATTCATTGTCAATTCTTTAGGATAAGCTTCTGGAAGCCCATTGGCTGGATTTACAGGGTATGCACACGTAAGGCTCTTGATAAATACTGTCACCCTTCCCTTTAGAAATATGGTAGCCATTTCGCTTCCTACCAGTGGTGTGAATGCTGGGGTCTTTCTCCCTTTTCCTTTTCTTAACAACTTAAATTGGGACCATTTTTGATCCCTCCTCAGTCATTGCTTAAAGCCCAGCAAAGCGTGGATTTACCAAACACCTCCCTACTCTAGCCCAAAGGGCTAGGAATCAAACTGAGAACTTCATGCTTCAAAAAGTTTAGGGCAGTTAACTTAATCCTGTTTACCCACAAAATCCCAGGCTCCTGGTTTAGGATTCTCTCCTCTTTGAAGATACAGAGAATCCTGTTATTTAGTGGCCTAAGGATATAGCTTGCATTGACTGAATCTCCCCTTGTCATTGGTCTTTAAATTAATTCCTAACAATACTGTTGTTGGGAAAACTCAGCAAAGAATTTAAGATAAAATGCCTGCTTGAGAGAAAATAATGTAGAACCCAACATATACCTACCAAAAAGAACCGGTCTACAAATAACTTCCTAAAAATTTGATGTGGGAAGGTGCTTTAATCACTTCCTTAATAAAATCGGAGTGTGAATATACTAATTATCTATGGTTAGAATTGTTATTGTGTTGTAACATAATAATATTTTCAAATACATTCAGGTACTGAATTTTCTTGGTTACATATCAAGTGCAAATTTATCACATCCTTGGAGGGTTTGCTCATTATTTCCTTTCCTAAACAATCAGTCTTAGAGATTTAGCCAAGTAAAAAAAATAATAAGCTTGAAGATCAACAAACACATTGCTTCTAGAGATTAGATTGAACAGTGCACATGAGTGGGTGAGCTGAACAATGTAATAGATACTAACTCATTGGGAAAATGCCAACTAAAACCTAAATTATGCTTAATTGATTCATAACACACACACACAGACTAAAAAGCAAAAATATCAGGAAAAATTAGAATAGTATTAGTTAAGAAGCCATTTCTTTTGCAATCTGTACCATGAGTTTCTGTTTTGCATGGATTTTGTTTTGGGGTTTGATAGTGCTGAGCAGTGTGATTCAATGTTCAGTCGTATCTGGTGATTGCTTTTCCTTCAGTTTGTGTCTGTCAGTACAACCTTATTTATGCAATTCCACTTGACTTTTTCTCCTGTCTTCCTCTTTTTATTGTTTGTCATGTGAAGACAGATTCACTGGTGTCAGCACCGGCTGACTTATGATGAAAGCGAATCCTGGCTTGATTCTGGGGTGCGGTGATAAAGCATGGGTGGTTGGGGACGGGAGAAGAAACTTACGTGAGAACTTGGAGCACGCATTCCCAACAACTGCAATCTCACTCCCAATGGGGCAAAGCTTAGCTGGTGAAACTGAAGCCGGGGGGAGGCAAAAACACCTTACTCTTTTTATGCATAAAGCACAGATACACAGTGGATCTATGGTATTAAAATGTCATGAGGATGATGCTTAGGAAAAAATGTCTAAAAGGCTCAGGGGTGGGGGGAACATAATAATGAAGAAATGTTAAGAGAAAGTGACCTAGAGGAAAAACAATGGTTTTACAAGGCACCTCAGGCTGCCTAGAAATGACCAAGTTTAAGGAACTCTGTTTTTATAAAGGGAAATATTCATTTTGAAAGGCTATCTTCAATGATTGTGCTTTGGAGTGGAGGATGTACACTAAGGTTCTCTCACTTTCTTTTCTACCCCCACCTTTCTAGGATTCCCAGCACAGAGAATGGCATAGGATAAAGTTCTGAATCAGAAATGACAGCCTGCCTACATTTGTGAAAACTTAAATGGCTTCGAAGTGATGACCAACAGAATTGGGAAGGACAGCATATTCCTTGATGATATATTATGTGTCAGGCCTTGACAGGCCAGACGACAGCTTTGTTGATACATCCTGTATGGATGCTCAGAATTACTTGAGGGCAATTGCAGAAGATGGTTTGCAAAAATGGTTGCAATTTTTCTTGCACCCATGGCCTTTGCAATGTGACTTTGCTGCATCTCCCATCAAGAGGTGGCCCTATTTCTCTAGCTTTTAAAAGCGGAGGCCTTGAGAGGCCTTTGCTTTCCTTTAGGACCCTGTCTCCTCCATTAGAACAAGCCTGAGTTAGCCTGATGCAGGATGAGAGACCATGTGGAGCAGAGACAGGCCATCCCAGATGAGGCCCTCCTATACCAACCAGCACTCAGCCTGACCTGGTCAGGCCAACATAACCTGACCACGGACACACCAGTAGGTCCATCAGAGACTAGAACTACTCAATCAAGCCCAGCTTAAAATGCCAATTCACAAAATCCTGAATCAAATAAATGGCTGACGTTTTCAGTGACTCAGTTTCGGGGTGGTTTATTTATTTGGCAATAACTAACTGGTAGAGCAACACAAATGCTGCATTAATGGGTGTGGGCCACGACCAAAACAAACAAACAAACAAACAAACAAAAAACCCAGGATGCACTGGTAAATTATACCTAAAACACTCTCAATATCTCCAAAACCTCCAAATCTCAAAAAACCTAAAACCAAAACCAAAAAAAACCCCTGGATATAACCTGTTTTCACATGGAAAATGTGATGGTAAATTTTAGATATCAGTTTGGCTAGGCTATGGTGCCCAGGTGTTTGTTCAAATGCCAGACTAGATATTGCTGTAGAGGTCATTGTTAAGATGCGTACACGTTTAGAAAGCAGGTTACCCTCCATAATGTGGGAGGGCCCCAACCAACCAGTCAAAGGCCTTAAAAGAAAAGACTCAGCTCCCCTGAGGAGAAAGCTCTTCCTTCAGATTCAGGACCCAATGGCAGTCAGCTAATGGGGGGGTCTCTGCTCCTTGCTTCTAGGTACCACAGGTCTTGGAGGCCCCCACAGAATGTTAGTGTTCTCTCTGTTCTAGCAGACGAGCCTTGCCCCTTGGTGTTGCTGATTCTGTCAGCGAAGGGTGAAGTGTTCCTGAGAGATTATGGCCCTGACACAAACTTAGGGGTGTGTGCTTGTGTGTATGTGTGTGAGTATGCACGTTTGGCACGGGAGGCCCCTCACAAACCCTGCTGGAACACCTGGCCACAACCATGACTCGATGACACAGGCTCCCTAGCTCGGAAGTGGAGCGGTCCCCTCTGGTGTCGCCGCATGTTCACCTAAGTTCCTCAAATGGGCTGGTAGCCCAGGGCCTGGGAGGAGCTGTTTGAACACCACTGATGATGACCAAGTAGGAGGGCCAAGTCTCTAAACCTCCCTGGAACTCAGCTTTTTCTAGAGAAGGATGAGGTTCAGAAACTAGGTGATCACATATCATGAATCTGATTTCTTTCTTCTAATAATAATACTAACATTCATTGGGCATCTACTACATATTAGGTACTTGTTTGTGGTTACTACCTCAGCTAGTGTAACCACCATGCAGAAAAGATGAGGACGTTAAGCAGTACTTACATGGCAGAACCAGATGTAAACCCAGGTCTCTGTGAGTCTCCAGGCCATAAATAGCCTTTCCACCAGACCAGACTGCTCCTTGTGAAGAAAACAATTCACACAGTCCCTGCAAGGCTCTCTTTGATTCCTTTCAGAAGCTCTTTGTTCCTTTGGAGTTTTGACCATTGGATGCTCCCGTAGGTGCCCTATCACTCACATAACTCACACCACCCTGCCTTAAGGTTCTAGTCTGTTTGCCAGTCCTAAGATGGTTCACCTGCAAATGTTTGAACTCTGTGTGCTTTTTCATTATCACCTATCTTTTATGAGCACACTTAAGTTGGTAAATGGTGGTCCTTTCACTCCACCAGAATGGACCGCATCATAGAAATAGGCAGCATCACCTACCAGGCAAAATGGATGGCTTCCAAGAAGCCCCTCACTGTCAACGGGCAGCCATGACAGCCCATAAACCATGGCTATTTCCTTTTAGGCCACCAGATGGGATTTGGAAATATACTAACATGGTCTCCTCCATCATAGTAGTTTTCTAAGGATTCTTCTCCCTATTTGTTTCTTATTTATAAAAGCACTTGTATTTTTCTTGGTTCTATGTCTAGTTATATTGGTTAAACAGAGCAAACAAGAATACGCTCATTCAACAAGAAAGAAAGTTTTTTGCTTGCAGCTTGATGTAATGGCTGTGCAGGGGATTTAAAGCAATCCCTCATGCCATGAGGTCCTTTAAATCTTATTCTTGTAAGAACTGTCTTTTAAAATAATGCCACATTTGGCTTCTTTTTTATTCTCTTACGTTCTGCCCAATAAATACTCCACAGTTTCATTTTCTCCATGTCGTTACTACTCTGTGTTAGCTGAGCCTCACACTCATGGTATCAATTTTATTTTTCCAAAATGAAATGTCAGAAGGTTAAGAGATCAAGCAATCAGTTGCTACATCCCTTTTATAACATGTATTCTTTTATTTAAGAGGCAATATTCTAGCCATCCTAAGATGAAAGCATACTGCATTTTCCATCTTCTTCAACACTTTTTCCCATTATTTTTTAGTTAGGGTAGCCTCATCTCCCAAGATTGAAGTAGCAGCTTTGATAGTGAAGTTAGCTAGAGGCTCTTCTGAGAGAAGATTTATGTACAATGGGAGACTCTTACTCCCCTCCCTTTCTTTTTTAAATGTTGGGAAGACAGTTTTCCTAGATTTCCACAACATTTTGTTATCCTAGAGAGAAATAGAAATCTTGCAGACATATAAATGGATTTTCTCTAAAGCCCTATGCTTTGATTCACAAATAATATAACCCAAGATGATTATAAACTTCTTTGTAAAGAAGTAAGCTACTAAAAATTTACTTTTCCATAACTATAGAGGAATAAATGGTTTAATTAAATGACAACTTCAGATTTTTTTTAATAAAAAACACATTTAACAAAGTGAGATCTCATGGATCATATGAGATTAAAAATAGACTGAATCTGATTCCAGAATTTAGGTTTATCTACCTCCAGAGCCAGTGGTCTTTCTTTGACACAAACAACAACAAAATCATCCTCTCACCACCCACCAAACCAAAACAAAACAACAGATGCAGTGCAGTAGTTTCCTTATTGATACATTGCATACTTTTCAATTCTATATGACAAATTCTATCTTAGTTCACCTGGACCTTATATTATTGACAGGTGACTCTGCAATAGGTTTTATTCAGTGAGTCTGTGATTTTTCTTAGTATAGGTGGTTTCTGAAATTTACAAATTGTCAGTGCAGTTACCCTGTTTCCTTTTGTCCAATGGATGGTGGATCTTCTGGCTTCTTACATGAAGACCTGTAGAACTTTAAAACTTAAATGGATCTACTTTTTGGTAGATGAGGAATTCAAGGCTCAGTGAATTAAGTGGTTTGCCTAAAGTTACTCACTTAGTATAGTGAAAGAACTTGTAGATGGGGAAGCTCAGCCAGAAAAGTGTGTAGGTCATGTGGAAGAAGACATGTCACTGTGCTGAGAGAAACATGCAAGTAACATTAAGATGTGTTCAGAAGACGATTGAACTCAGCATGTGTGGTTCAGTTTCTTTTTATGGAGACAGATGGATATTTCTGCCCAATATTCTTATACAAAATCAGTGTCTGCTCAGGCATCTGACCTGGATTAAAATCCTAGCTCTGTCCCTGTTTGTGTACCTAAAAAAAGTGAATATATCTAATTTTTCATTTGTTCATCAGCAAAATAAGGATAATAATTTCTAATCCATAGGAGTACAGCAAGAATGAAATATTATAACATGTGAAGTGTTTTGCATTATGAGCGGCCCATTGTACATACTTAATAAGTGACTTTTCAGCCTCCCTACTTCTCTGGTCTTGACTGTAGCAGGAAGACTGTGTGGAAACATGCCCAATCCTTTATCATTACCATAGTAAAAATACCTGAACCAAAGGGGTAATTTGAAGAGTTCAGTCAGGGAATAAAAGAGTAAAGTGGGAACAGCTTGAATTTAGAGAAAGTGAAGTGCTCTGTAACTTTTCCATAGCTAGTCTTTGATGTAGGTTAATTTAATTAGGATAGATTTCCAATAAAAGAAGTGTTAGACAAGTGAACAGGAAAATAATGAACTTTTCTGATTATCATAGTATTATATAACATAAGGAAATAGAAGCAACACTATTTTAATTGGAAGGAAGAGTGTTAATAGCAACAGAAAAGAGAGGATTTGTTTAAAAATATAACAACCCCAATTCAATAACTTATAATAACATAGTGGTGGTTAAGATTATGAACTTGATATCAGACAAATGTGGGTTCCCATCCCGACTTCCCCACATGCTGTGTGACCTGGGCAGGTAGTTATCCTCTAAAACTTAGAATTTTTTATAATACTGGTAATATACATGAAGTTGAATCACATGAAATTGCCATTTTTGTAGGCCAAAAACAGTCAAATACTGGATATTTTATATGATTCAATCTAGTTGTGAGAATAAAAGATGATGTGGGCAAAGTTATTACCACAATCACAGGCACCTTCGAAATGCTCAATAAATGATAGTTATTATTGTTATGTTAGTATATCTAACAATTGAAGAATAAAAAAATTACATCATGGTTTTTGCACACAATGAAATAAGGTAAAACATTAAAAATTATGACTGTGAAGAATAATTAGGGATGTGAAACTATATTCATGTTAAAATACTAAATAAAAAATGAAGATCTAATACTAAATATAGAATTTTGTCCCAATTTTAAAACACATATACAAGTATATTTGTCTATTTATATAGAAAAAAGTATGGAAGAAAATATATGGAAATGTTAAACACAATGACCTTTGGATAAATATTAATAATATATAAGACAATTATCTTCTTTACATGACTTCTTCCCTTTTTCTATAAGCTTAGACTAATTTTATAATTAATAAAAATATGTGCTCTTACCTACTAAACCCCCAAATACAAAAAACACCAAGAGTTCTTGCCATCTACAGGAATAACATGCTATTTATTAAATGCTATTTTGTTATCCAATTAAAAAATTTAAAATAAGTGGCTTAGGTACTGATTTTTTTGTTTCAATTTCCTTTTGGATAGTATTTTTGTATACGTTGTATATGAAGGGCAGGTTAAAGAAAAAGCTTAAAAAATGAGACATGATGGCAGAGTTAGAGAAAGAAAATTTAGGCTGATAAGACCTGGGACAAAGGTATAGAATTTAAGAAAGGAGTGTGTCTTAATCCATTCGGGCTGCTATCACAAATTACCTTAGCCTAGATGACTTATGAACAACAGAAATTTATGTTTCACGGTTCTGGAGGCTGGGAAGTACAGTCAACATGCTGGCTCATAAGGGCTTGCTTTCTGGTTCCCTGATGGCTGCCTTCTTGCTGTGTCTGAAGAAGGGGCCAGGGATCTTTCTGGAGTCTTTCTTATAAGGGCACTAATTTCATTCATGAGGGCACCATTATTAAGACCCAATTACCTCCCAAAGGTCCCACCTCCTGATACCATCACCTTGGGGGTTAGGATTTGAACATATGAATTTTGGTCGGGGAAAAATATTCAATCCATTGAAGACTGGTAATTATCTAGGTATGGAATTAGCAAGCAACAAAAGAGACTTTTTGACTATGTGTATATTCCTTGAGGATATTCCTTTTCCAGTTTTATGTAGCTTTTCTATAATCGTGTCTTTGGGGACACCATATAGGCAAGCCTAAGCACATGTCCTGAAGAATGTCATTTCAGGAAACTTCTTTGGATGTGGCTTCCAATGGATGTGTCTTAAACCAAAATCTGCCTTCTTACAGGTTATCATGTAAAACAGTAGATTATATTTCTACAATGTTTATGTTTGTAAAAGTCTTTGACAAATCTTACCTCACTATGACCCTGTGAGATGAACAGGGCATGGATTGTTGTATCCATCTTGCAGAATAGAAAAGAGACAGGGGCAGCTTAAGTGAATTGCCTTGTCTCCCGGGAGTAGAGCATGGTATGGATTAGAACATAGGGCCCCACCCCCCCAAACCCAGGCTCATTCACCTCAGCTGCACAGGGCTTTTTAAGGTCATGTTTTAGGGCAGCGGTCTCCAACCTTTTTGGCGCCAGGGAGCATTTTCATGGAAGACAGTTTTTCCATGGACGAGGGAAGGGGGAGGACAGTTTCAGGATGATTCAAGCACACTACACTTATTGTGCACTTTATTTCTATTATTATTACATTGTAGTATGCAATGAAATAATTATACAACTCACCATAGGTTGGGGACCCCTGTGGGTATCTTGTAATATAAACAAGAACACAGGGTAAAAAGAAAGTTAAAAAAAAAAAAAAGAGGAGCAAAGAATAAATTGAAATTGTAATGCTTGATTACTTTTTATGTTACTTCCTGTTCTCTGAGATCATATTAATTTGAGGCTGAAAAAAAATACAAATACTCAGGTCCCAATCAGTGACTTATGTGTAGACATGTAATGTTTGGATTTTAAAACCACTTGAGGAAAAAATAGATAATGGGAAGAAATGTGTGTAATTATAGCTGTGCTTCCTGCCTAATACTGCTGTAGGCAGAGATCTGGAAAATTTTCCCTTTTACTTCTTATGGAAATACAGACACAAAGTACAGAATTGATTTTTAGAAAAGAACACGTACCAATATCATGAATATGCTTTACTCTCAGACTAAGTATTTTCAGCCCTAACCCTATCCAAGCAAAATCAGCCCTCCTAGAGAGACTGTTAATTATTAGAGAAAGCACTGCATAGCTGGTCGGAACACCTAAATTCTTGCCCACTAGAATCCATGAGACAAATGAAAAGACAAATGATGTAAACTCGCTTAGCCTAAATTTCTTTTCCTGTAAAGTAAGGGGTTTGGATTAAGCTAGAAGTTCTTGACTCTGGGTGCAAGATATATTACAAATACATGTTACAAATGCTGTCTGACCCAATCTCCCAAAATTCTGACTTAATTGGTCTGAGTAATCTCTTCAGTTGATTAAACCTGGGCAGGTTTAAGAACCACTGGGTCAGGCGACTTCTGAGCTATCTCTAGGTCTCAGATTCTATGATATAGTGGTTCTATTTTTCCTTCCGGGAGCAAACCAGAGACGTGGTGTATTATTCAACCTCTCCCCTCCCTCCTCTCTTAGTTAACTTGCTGGCCTGGGCTCAGGGTAGTGATTTTCAAATTTTTGTTGGTGACTAGTCAATAGCTGGTTAAAGTGCATATTCCTAGGTCCCACCCAATGAAATTCTGATGCAGTAGACCTGGACATTGCTCAGAAATCTGTATTTTTCAAAAGTATCCATATGATCCTGGGGCCATTGGTTGGGACCCATATTTTGAGAAACACTCTCAAAGATATAATTTGTAGCCTCAAGGATGGGATTTTGCCTGGGGAATCTTGGAGATGCTGCTTCACTCTGGAATATAACTTCTGGCTAAACTGAGGAGTGGGTTCAGTGACTCTAGGCCCTGAGCCTCATAGCTCTGAGCCTTTCTCTTCATTTGAGCTTCAGTCAGGTTGCTCTAGGATGCTTTCATCAAGAGCTGCCGAGAATAGGTAATAATAAGGGGACTAGAATCCAAATAAATAATTTCTACAAACAAATAGATACATAGAAAACTAAAATGGAAGACAAGGCAAAAGATATGAACAGGTGACTGAGAAGAACAAACCCAATAATGAATAAGATTCACTGTATCAGGGACATAAGTCTTAAGAAAAGAACAGATAACATTTTTCACCAAGCAAATTGTCACACACTTAAAGTTTGATAGTATCAAGTGATTACCAGGGAAACTGGTACCGTGATACACTCAGGGGCTAATATAAACTGGATGAGCCTGTTTAGAAGGCAATTTGAAGGTATCTACTAAATATGTTCTTATCTGATCATGCTAAAAATGTAATCTTATTTCTCAGTATTAACCTGCGAAATGCTAGAACATAAACAAACAAAAAAGTATGTTAAAGAATGATTTTCAAACAGAAAAATGAAAACCACCTATATGTCCCTAAAAGAGCAAGTATCTAAATAAGTTGTGGTATATTCTTAGTAAATATTACACAACAATTAGAAGAAATGAGGCAGATCTATAGCAACTAACTTGGGGAAATCTCCAAAACTTATTGCTGGGTGAAAAACCAAGTTACAGAATGGTGTTCACTATGGGAACTTGTCCCCAAGGTGGCACCATCCATTCCTTCCTTCAGTCCGCACGTCCGGTTTCCCACATGAAGAGGTTGAGTCCATTCCTATCCTTTCCTTGAATCTGGGCTGGTTTTAATGACTTTCTGGACCAGTAAAATGTGGCAGAAATGATTCTGGGACTCCTGAGCTAGAAGGAGCTTTGCAGTTTCTACCTGGGCCTCTTGGAACACGTTATTACAATTCTTGCTCTGGGTGGGGATGGGGGAAGTCATTTGCTACATAAGAAGTTCATTTGTCCTGGGAATGTCATGTGGACAGAAGGAGATGCCAGCCACCCCTGGCCATCCCAGCTGCTGCAGTCATCCCAGCCCAGGCACGAAGCATGGGAGTGAAGCTGCCACCTTGGACATTACAACCCCAGCAGATGCCACATGGAGAAGAAGGTCCTGGACATAGAGTCCCAGTCAATCCACCTCAGCCATCCCCAGCCTTGTGAGCCGCCCCAGCTGAGGCCCCACACATTGTGTGGCAGAGGTGAACCGTCCCTGCTGTGCCCCGCACTAATTTTTTGACCCACAAAATTGTGAGCATAATAAAATTGGTTGTTTTACATCAGTAAGTTTTTGTATGGTTTGCTATGCACCGGTAAATAAATAGAACACTCACAACGATATCATTGTGCATTAGAAAATATACAAAGCAATACCAGATGCTTTCTGTGTTTGCATATGTGTGTATGTGTTTACCTATGATCCAGAAGGACAAACACTCCAGTGATAACAACATTGACCTCTGAATCAGAAAAGAAGCCAAGCAGCGTTGGACATGGTGGTCTTCGAAAGGGACTTTAACTGCAATGTGGAGTTCAGGGTCCATCAGGAAAACAGACACTACTATGTTGATTCAAGTAGGAAGGGTTTGAATTCAGATAACGAGGTGTTTAGGAAAAGGTCAGGAGTAGCAAAGGTAAGGGAAAGCTGACACTAGTGCTCAGGTGTGCAACTAACTTTCAGAGAGACGGGAAGTTGCAGAAATTGCAGGAAAGAAACTGGTTTGGTCCCCTCTGTCTGGAGGCTGCTACAAAGCCTCAGCCGTGGAAGACCACACATTTGCCCACGCTGTCTGGAAGCGAGGGTCTGGGTTCTGTCTCCTTTCTGCTTGCTGAGTGCCTCCTATTGATGAAATCTAACCCGCACGTTGTGGAGGTTCCTGGGGTACTTTTAGAGCAGGGTGGGAGTCCACAGAAGCAGGGCTCGCAGACTGCCTCATTTCTTTCTTCCTTTGTTTGTAGTATGTTGTGACACATGGCAGATTATGTGTTGCCAAGTGCAGTGGATGTATGTATGATTTTATCTAGTTTAACAAAAACAACCTTCCGCAATGAACCAGTGGCTTAAAAGGGATTCCTACAAAGAAACTGATACTAATAGTGCAAGCGTAAGTGATCTATAAGAAAATGGTAGCGCTGACACTTTTTATTAGTGTGAGAACCATTTTTACATTATTAGATTCAAAACAATGACAATTTAATCTTATATGGTATTAACAAAATACAAAATTATTAAACACATTATTTGAAACACAGATAGATACACATATTATAACATGTTTTTGTGGGGTAACTTTTCCAACTACTATACCCATTAAAACCAAGTATCCAAATAAATTCAACAAAGACTCAGACTTTAAATTGCAGCAAACTGAGAAAAAAATGATGTGAAAACAAAAAGGTGTTTTTGTAGAGTAGGGACCACGGGGAAATATCCCCCTTGGCCCTCTAAAGATTTGCTGAAATACCTTACCAACTGCAATAGGCAGATTAATTGCAGAAAGGGCATACAAATTTATTTAACATGATCGAGGGAGCCTTCAGAATGAAGTTCAGGGGGAAATAGAGAAGTAAGGCACTGGATTCCTGCCGCAAAGGAGCTTATGACATTATTGTCATTGGACACAAAGACATAAGTGAGCACAGGTATGGTGTAAAGATACAGTTTGTGTGTAGTCTAGAGAAGGTAAATATATTGAAGGCTATGGGTTATGAACTAGACTTGGAACCTCAGGCTAGTTACATACTGCTGTGTGTTGCTTTTCTAGTCTATAAAACTGAAATATTAATACTCCTACATACCCCAAAGATTATTGTGAAGTTAAAATAATTAAAAGTTGAGAACTTAATATAATATATACAAAGAACAGAAATTATATTTTAGCTTAGAAATCCATAGTCTTTTAAAAGCTTTAGCTTGAATTTTTCTTTTGCTTTTTTTCTTGCAAATGGAAATGAGGTGGTGGATCCCTGTTTTAAATCCAGGCTTACTCTATGGGAATTTTTGCAGAGCCTTTAAGTTATCAATACATAAGATGGGGTGGTAGTGGAAGAAGTCTTCTGTCCATGAGCCAAGCACACTTTAGGTTTCTTTGAGGACTATTATTTCTTTTACTTTTTTAAAGATTGAGGGAAAAATCCCTAATACTGTGTGTTAAATAATTGATAATTATTTCAGGCTAGGTGTGGTAGCTCACATCTATAATCCTAGCACTTTGGGAAGCCAAGGTGGGAGGATCACTTGAAGTCAGGAGTTCCAGACCAGCCTGGGCAACATAGTGAGACCCTATTTCTACAAAAAGTAAAAAAAAAAATTAGCCAGTTGTGATGGCATACACCTGTAGTTCCAGCTACTCAGGAGGATGAGGCAGTATGATTGCTTGAGCCCAGGAGTTTGAAGCTACAGTGAGTTATGATCATGCCACTGCACTCTAGCCTGGGCAACAAAGTGAGGACCTGTTTCCAAAAGAAAGTAAAAATAAAAATAAAGATTTCAAAAGGAAAATGTTAAATAAGCAGGGGTTTACTGACCTCTGATGGCTAGACTTAAAACTGCTACTTTTACCGTGCTGCATATAATGACAATGTAAAGCTCTCTCCAGAAACTGCCAAGTTTATTTGGGTTGTAAGGCAGTCACAGCCCTAGAAGAGGGAGACCACAAGATATCAACTAGTCGAGCCTTCTTTTCTCAAGCAGAAATTTATTTATTAATAGTTCCGCCTCGTCTGAGGCTTTGTTAAATCGATGGTAATGTATTTGAAAACTCCTCAGCGTGTAAGTCAGAGAAATGGAAAAGTGTGTGTCACTTTAATACACGCCCTAGGAGAGACTGGTTAACATTTGAAGTATCCTAATCAGAAATCCAAACTCCATAAGTAGTTAATTAGCATTTGAAAGAATTCAGGAATCCACAGTAGAAATGGCTGACTACCGCATTTCAGATATTGCTATTTAAATCTGCAATAGAGTTTGTTAATTAGCATAAGTGATATTTAAAACAATATTTCTCTGGAGGATTGATGGTGTCTGAAATATATAGTTGGCTAGAAATATTGCATGGGTGTCTTAACTCTTGTGTGAATGGGGTATAAGCATTTGGCAAGAAATGTTTATACATGGAGCAGAATTAAGTCTAAGTCTTGCTTTCATTGTAGTGTGCTTGGTAGCAAGGTGAGGAGGGAGGAGATCTATAGCTCTCACCTGCTTCTAAGTTTTGGAGGCATTGAGAGGTTACATCAGGTTAGATCAATTTGTGACAAACCATCCATCATATTCCTAATACTTTACAGAAGAAATGCTTACAAAGCTGACTGGTAACATTTGCCTATGTTTTGTACCATAATTTGTCAGGATAGTCCTCCTACTTTTTACCCCACATCATATCTGTTATAACTGATGTATGGTCCCATCAAATATAGATATGAAGAGAAATGAACTATTCCCAGCCAATGTTATATTTTTCTGATAGAGTTAGCTTAAAAAATATATCCATGGTCAATGACACTTGATTTAGTTAGTAGTTAAGAAGATGGCATTGTCCTCTGCATGGCTAAATATTACTGGGAAGTTGTTTAGGTGTCTAAGTGGACACTTTTGGTATCATTTTGTGCACAACAAGCTTGTGCTGTGCTAGTGCCACTGTTCTGTCAGTTTACTAGAAGAAGGGGAATAGGCAGTCATACAGTTAAGATATTATTTTTAACAAAAGTTTGTTTCATATAAATAAGTATTTATACCATCTCTCCAGAAAATGGGCTTGTAATGCTTTGAAACCTGCCTCTGCTACTCAAAATTGGACCTTCAAGGCTCCAGGAGATGGGGCCCCAGGGTCTCTCTCAACCTCCCCTCCACTCCTTTCTCCTCGTCTCCTCTTCTCTGCTGTTCTCTGCTGCTGCCCCACACTCTCAGCACACCCCCTCAGGGCCTTGTGCCCATTGTCTGGAGTATTCTCCCAGCTCATCTAAAGCTCCCACCCATTCTTCATGCTTTGAGCTCTTTGCTCAAATGTCACTCAAACAGGCCTCCCCTGATGACATCATCTAAACTAGTCGACTCCACCACTTCCAACTCCCTTATCTACTTCATTTTATTCATGGTACTTATCCTTCATATTACGTATTTGTTTCTTTTTTTGTCTGTCTCTCTCCCTGGAAAGTAAGATCTATGAAAGCAGATAATTTGTCTCATCCTACTGTTGTGCCTAGATTGGAGAAAGTGATCAATAAGTAGTTATTGAATAAACAAATAACTCTTTTAACATTAATAATCATATATCCACATTATCATTAACTTTAAAACATTATAAAATAAAACACAAATGCTAAAAATTATATAGAACACAAGTATAGCTTGATTAATTATTATAAAGTAAACACCCTTATAACTACCACCTCTGGTCAAGATATCACTTTCCTATCCATTCATTTAGCTCTTCCAGGTGCCTCATTCTAATCATAACCCTCTTTCTCCCCATGAAAGCAACCACTACCCTGATTTTTATAGTTTCTTTAGAGTTTCAGCACCCAATTGTGCAACTCTAGGTGCTTTAGTTTTATCTTGCCCATTTTGGGGGGTTTGTTGTTTTAAAATTTTCTTCTAACCTATATATTCATCTTTCTATTCCTTTATTTTTCTTATAATTTATCTGATGAAGAACTCAAGCCATTTAATCCATAGTTTCCTACACACTAAATTTTGCTGATTGCATAGTCAATTTAGTTGAGAGCTCCATAGAGTATAATTTTCAATCAACTATACAGTATCTTCTAACCACTCCCAATTGTTCAGTCAGCCACATCCAATATAACAGAATCTTGATGGAAAGTGCGATCATATAGGAATATTTGGCCAGATCTAATGCCCTCTTTTTTCTAGAGGTCTTAGAATTCATTTCCGCCTATGGTTTCTGCAAATTTATATATTAGCACAATATTGCAATTGATTTGGTCTTATCCTCTGGGATCAGTCTCTATACTTTTCCCCTTAAGGCATGATATGGACACTGACTTTATTTATAAGGCTGAGGGCAACAGTGTGCTACTAAATCAGCTCTCTGAGAAACCTGATTTGAAAGCATTTGCCAGTTCCATGGTATAAATACCCCCATCATGGCTGTTTTCAACCTACCCAGCTGAAGTCTTTTAACAAGGAGTTGGGAGGAGATATGCACAATTGGCTCACAGGAGCTGGCAGGAGCGGCTCTAGCACACCATTGCCTGGGAAAATAAGTGGGCTGAAAGGAGAGAGGCATGAGAACAGACACCTTCTTGAAAATTAGCTTGCTACTAAGTCACCTGCAGTCCTTACAATGTCTTCGAGCAACTGCTGCAAAGAAAAGATACCACATCTGTTGCTACGAAAGGTAGGCTGGTCCCAACAATTCCCACCTCCTGGTATTCACACCCTCTTCCTGTGTATGGGCCGGACCTAGTGACTCACTTATAATAAATCACATACCGAAAAAGTAATAGAATGTCACTGTTGAGATTAGGTTAAGAAGATATTATAATTGCCATCTTGGGCATCCTCTTTTGCTCTTTTGCTTGCTCTGAGGGAAGCCAACTGCCATGTTGTGAGATCCATTTGGGAGAGACCCATGTGGCAAGAAGCTGATGTCTGGCCAATAGCCAGTGAGGACCTGAGTCCTGCAAATTGCCATGTGAATGAGTTTGGGAGTGGATCCTTTACCACTTGAAACTTGACATGACTACAGTCCCAGCTGTGACCTGATCACCATCTTGGGAGAGACCCTGAGTCAGAAGCAATCTGGGCCCAGATTCCTGACCCTCAGAAATCATGAGATAGTAAATGTTTATTGTTTTAAGCCACTAAGTTTTGGAGTAATTTGTTATGCAGCAATAAATAACTAAAGCAACTGCTGAAGGAGACTTAGCAAATTTGAGGAGTTCGAAGTTCATTCATCTAAATCCATCCAGTGAGCCTACTCCAGTTCTTAAGCTTCAGTCTTTCTGATAAGTCTCTTATATTTCACATAAAGAGCCTGATGAGCTTCCAAATTAAACTAAAATTGAAATTCTGTACTCTTCATGATCATATTCTGATTGATTTTCAGGTACATGAGCCCTATGGTTTAAGGATGTAAGAGGCATGTTTAGACCAGTCAAAGGAGATCCCTGGTTTTCTGACCATGTTTTAAAATAAAAATTAAAAGCCTTAGCTTTTCATTTCTTTCTAAGCTTTTTAGGACAGTTGTTGTAATACTCATTCCTGCTTTAACTGCCAGGCAATCTGGTAAAGCCATGCTGGCCATAGGCACGGCATCCTAAGAAACCACAGGTGATACAATTTAAGCAACCATTTTGTAACTACATGAACTACAGATGTCTCATTTTTCACAGTGTTGTCTTCAAATACAAGCAGATCAGACAATTAATTCCACATCTCTATCCTTAAGAGTCTACTCCTTGCAACTATTTCTGGTAAGCCCTCAGTGCTTAGTGCAGAAAACAGGAATTACTCTAGATATTTACAACAGGAAGAAATTAAGACCAAGACTATGGTATTTAAAAATCTTTGGAAGG